>JAJIBD010005038.1:0-171249 GCA_021461705.1 Cryptotis parvus | reverse complement strand
AAGAAGTGATCCTTAAGCATAAATTAAGGAGTAACCCTGAGCATAGTCAGGTAGAGTTGACCCCTCAACCCCGACACCAGGTAATCTTAAATTTGGAAATCCATATCCAATTAAAATTATATCAGAATAGTGCTAATAATATTTTAAAATAAAGACTAAATGGTTTCTTAGAGACCTGGAAAGAAAACTTTTGCTGAAACATATATTAGAGACAGAAGAAAATTAAGTTAAGAATGAAGTGAATTTTAATCATTAAGAGATAAATTAAGTTCAGGAAAATAGTATCAATATTAATGACTTTTCATGGATATAAAAATAGGTGAAACTGTATAATATAGCAAGATCAATATTAGACATGCATATTACTGCAAAATTGTTAAGTATATTCATGACTTAAAGCTCTTCCTTACAGAGTCTCCATCACAAAGATATAATAATTCTTGAGTATTCTGTTCTTTCTATCACAGTCCTAAAATATATAAAACAAAAATTTTTAACTTATCAGTAGACATACCTAACCCTTAATCACAATGGAAGATTATAGCACATCTCTCAATGCTTATCACAATCCAATAGCCAGGATTATGGAAACATCCCCCAAGTCCAACAACAGATGACTGGATTAAAAAGTTGTTATAGATATTGATCACTTGATCACTTGAATCCCGATATTCATCGATTTGCTTGAGCTGGCGCCAGTAACATTTCCATTAGACCCTATTACGTGCCAATGTAGCCCAATGGCATCTGGTTGATTCAAGAATATGAAGAGCCTCAAACCGTTCCTTCAGGGTCTTTACAAGGAAGTCTGACCATCTTGTAGGTGGGCGGCCCCGTGATCTTTTGACATCCCGTGGGATCCAGTCGGTAATGGCTCTAGTTCAGCGGTTGTCTCCAAATCGCATTACATGTCCAGCCCATCTGATTTTCGATGCCTTGGCAAACGAGACAGCATCCCTGATTCTGGAATAGCTACGGAGCTCAGAACTCCGGATTCCTTCTCTCACTTGAGTGAGGCGTGATATTCCAAGCATAGCTCTTTTGACTCCTCTCTGGGAGACCCAAATAGCATTCTCATCCTGCTTTCGTAGGGCCCAGGTCTCTGAGGCGTATGTTAATGCAGGGAGAACTGTTCAGTCAAAGAGATGTGCCCGGAGCCGGAGGTTCTTTGTCCATTTAGCTATTTCTTCGATGCCTTTGAAGGCATTCCATGCCGCTCTCTTCCTCCCTGGCGCAGCTCGGGTTTTAGGTCATTCATCATGTTGATTTCTCGACCTAGATACACATAACTGCTGCATTCAGAGATGTTTGTTCCATTGAGAGTGAATGGGGCCTCTGGAACTAGTTCATTCTTCATGAACATAGTTTTCTTTAGATTCAGCTGTAGACCTATCTTTCCACATTCTCGGCCAAAGTCAGCCAGCATTTGTGCCGCTTGGCTAATGTTTGGTGTTATTAGAACGATGTCATCAGCGAAGCGGAGGTGGTGTAGTTGCCGACCATCTATCTTCACTCCCATTCCTTCCCGTTTTCATTGTCGCATGATGTTTTCCAGGGTGGCGCTGAAGAGTTTTGGTGAAATGGTATCACCCTGTCGAACCCCTATTTTCACATTAATGATCACTTCTTTATAGAATGGTGAGATCCTGGTGGTGAATCCATAATACAGCTCACGAAGGATCTTGATGTATTGGGTTTGAACACCCTGTTTGGCTAGGGCTTCGATGACTGCTTCAGTCTCCACAGAATCAAAGACTTTCTGTAAATCAATGAACGTGAGACAGAGCGGCATCTTTTACTCCCGACAAACCTCAATGAGCTTAGTTACCGTGTGGATATGTTCGATTGTGCTGAATCCTTTCCGGAAGCCTGCTTGCTCGCATGGTTGTCCTTAATCTAGTGTTCTGCTAATCCTGTTCAGGATGACTCATGTAAACAGCTTGTAGATGACAGACAACAGGCAGATGGGGCAATAGTTGCCTATGTCGTGAATGTCTCCCTTCTTGAACAGTAGAACTGTTCTGCTGGTTTTCCATTGGGAGGGCACCTTGCATTCGGACAGGTAGCGTGTGAAGAGCCGAGCTAGTGTATTGATGAGTACTGACGGCAGATTTTTCAGGTGTTCGGGTCTGTCTTTGTCTGGGCCTGGTGCTGTTCCCTTCTTTACTGATGAGATGGCATGTCGGATTTCAGAAGGGAGAACGTTGGGAATGACATATCCATCCTGTGGAATTTGGTATGTGGGCAGGTGGATGTGGCTATCAAAGATATTTGAGTAGAAGTGATGGATAATCTTCTCCATTGCCTTTCTGGAAGATGTGATAGATCCATCAGGGCTTCGGAGGGCAGTCATCTTGGTCTTATAGTTGGCAAAAGGACAGGCGGGCAGTGCGAATGCTTTTCCCGGCTTCTGCTGCATCTTCCAGTATTTCTGCTCTTCTGTCTTTGAGGTCTTCTTTATCGCTTCTCTGCATTGTTTAGCAAGCTTGGATGTTAGCATTTGGTCTCCTAAGGCTTGCGCCTTGCCACGTTGGCGAATGAGCTCGAGAGTTTCTGAAGACAGGCGTCCTTTTGTGTCTTTCTCTCTCTCAGCATTCTTAGCACAATCATGGAGGTGGTGAACCAGTTGGTTGTATTCTTCATCGATGTCTTCAATAATGGTATCTTCCCATGTTGCTGCATTGGTGCCAAAGAGTTCCCAGTTGGTGGTCGTTCTGGGACTTCTCTTCTTAAACTTTGCAGCCTTTTCTCCCGTTGCGGGAAGTAGAATTTTGCACGAAGGAGACGGTGGTCCGATCCTGTTTGGAATTTGGGGACAACAGCTACATCGGTCAGACAAAACCATCGATTGAAGATGATGTGGTCAATTTCATTGTGGAACTGTCCGCCAGGAGATTCCCATGTCCAACGTTTCGCTTCAGCTTTCTGGAACTGTGAGTTCCCGTGAATGGTCTTGGTGGACATGATGAACTCAGATAGTCTCTCACCCTGTTCGTTCCATTCTAGGCCATGGGTCCCTATGTGGAGTTCTTCAGCCTTACTTCTTGGTCCTATCTTGGCATTAAAATCACTGACTATGATCTTGTAGAAGGTGTGATCTTTTTTATAGAACTCCTCCAATTCCATGTAGAATTTCTCAATTTCATCTTGTTTGTATGTGGATGTTGGTGCGTAGACAATGAAGATAGAAATTGCTGGCAGTGGGCCACATCTCTTCAAGTGTTATCATGCTATTTGGTTTGTAAGGCATTCAAATGAATCAATGTTTACGGCCATGTTCGTGTTGACAAGGACACCAACGCCACCGATTCCTCTTTTCGTTGCATGTTCCAAGGAACAATTCTTCTCTGGTGTCAAATACAGCATGATGCAACTGACGCCTCCTCGTCTCAGTCAGACCAATGATGTCGTACTTGATCTTTTTGCTTGCAGCATCAGATCCTCAATATATGCTTCCGATGCCAGTGTACGTGCATTGAAAGTACAGACAGTCATTTTAGTCCTTCTTCGTTTTGGCAGCCTAGGATGGCCATGAAATTTTGTCTGGCACTGCATGTTTGCCTTTCTTACTGCTGCCGTATTAAGGGCTCTTTCTGGGTCAGGAAAATAAACATTTTTGTTACTGGATTTGGCATATCGAACATGCATCGGACAGCTTGCCAGGCTCTGCCATGCGGGCGCTATATTCTCATTAATTTGTGGGACTCTCTCAGAGGGGTGGGTTGAATATTTACGATAATTTGGACGTAAATCGGCCTCGCGATTTACCTCCAAATTACAGTAAATAGATATTATGCAGCCACAAAAAATTTTTTAAAATATATTTTGAACACTACAAGCAAGACTGTATATCAGAACGTATAAAGGTGGCAATGAACTACACAGGAGGAATGAAGAAAATGTATATTATTTCTACAAATACTAGGTAATAATTTAGTAACATAGTGGACTTCACGCATGAAAGAAATTGGAAAAAGAAAATAAAAATATATCTAGAGTATTGGATGCACTAATCATCCTTTGTCTTTAATCATCTCTGAATCACCTAAATAGCAGTGTGGTTTTATCTGTTTGTAAGTTCATATAATTGGAATCAGAATAAATATTTTTGCATCTTGTATATTTGACTTGCATTTGTTTTGAAAATATTCCTTGCTTATGCATGCATCTTTATTTAACATTATGAAATCATATTGTTGCTTGAACTACCATAATGTGTTAAAACACTTGACCATATATGATTAATGGGCTTCTCCCAGTATAGACTTTTGCTATGAATATTCTCAACTATGATTTCTTGGGCACAAATCCTTCTTACTCCTGATCCAGTTTTACATTATTCTCATGTATTTTAAGGGATTTTTGGTTTTAATTATGAAACAATTTTCACCATCAAAATGACCCTTTATCCCAGATATGAATACAACCACTTCCTCAAGCTACCCTCATTATTCTTTTGCAAGAAATGGGAGAGTATGTTACTAGGAGTGGATTGTGCTGATTTGATTAGACTTTTCATCAAAGAGATCTACAAAACATGTATAATTTTTAAAACACAATTCTGCAGTAAATTCAGAATCAAATTTAGGACTATAGTATTAAAATTTTTTATTGTATATAAGTTTCTCTACCTAAAACTCCTATTCTCAGCAGAATTAATAAAGTAATTTTTTTTGCTTTTTTTTTTGAGTTATACCTGGCAGTCTCAGAGTTTATTACTGGCTCAGTGCTTAGGGTGTTTAGGGACCACTCCTGGCAGGGCTTGGGGGTCCATATGGGTGCCTGCGTTAAACCCAGGTAGACTGAAGGTAAAGCAAATTCCCTACATGTTGCACTCCCTTTCCAGTTCTAAGTGTGTGTGTGTCTGTGTGTGTGTCTGTGTGTGTAGCTACAGAACAGAGAATAGGAATATAAGCACTCATCCAAAAATATGATTAAGTGAAGAATTAAGCCTAAGTCAGTTTGTTTATATTTCAAACCTACTACTAACAATCATTGTTTTAGAGTAACTTAAATTCCTGAGTTTTTCCAGTCTGAAAAAATTGCAGAAAATGGACCCAGAAAGACTTTCTACAATCTATATACTATGCACGAGTCTTGGGATTCCAAGACTGCATATCATTTTGTATCTGACAGAAAATTTGAGCATTCCTGGTACCAACCTTAGACTCATTATTCAGTAGAATGAGTCACAGGGTTCAGAACTGCACTATGCTTACAATTATAATTTTTATTACAGTGGAAGCAAATAAGAACCAGCTGAAAAGGAATGTACACACAATGAAACCTATAAGATTCAAATGTGAAGTTTCTAGTCATCCTTTTTATGTTGCTTAATTTGCTTATTTTGTGGCCACACACAGCCATGGTCAATATAACTGGCAGGGCTCCACGACCACATTTGGTGCCAGGGATCAAACTCCAGTCAACAAGTGCAAGGCAAATACCCTTCTGTGCTATCTCTTTGGCCCTTGAGTCATCCTTTATAACTTTCAAGGTGGAAGAATTTCCAATGAGGGAAGCTCATCTGAAACTTTGGTATCTGAGTTTATCTGGGGTTGGTATCCCACCATGTGTCTTACCTTTCTGGTAAACTGAAACTGATATGCCATGGCTTAAAGTTCCCAACACTAATCATATTGTAGTGTGACCAATGGTCAAATCCCCAGATAAACCAAGACTCCTGTCAGGCAAGACATTCCAAAGACCTAAATGCCCTCTCCCAGATGTAAAGATAATTCTTCATATAGTAATTTCCCATCAACTGAAATGCATTTGGGTTTGTTATAAATTTTTAAAAAATTCTCTAGCATAGTCTGGAGAAATAGTATAGGGGTTAAGGCACTTGCCTTGCACACTGCCAAACTCAGTTTGATCTCTGGCACCACAGGGTTCTCCAAATAGTCTTCTAAGCACAGCTGGTTTTAATCTTTGAGCACAAAATCATGAATAAGACCTGATCATTGCCTGGTGTGGTCCACAACAATAAAAACAATAAGAAAAGACCATTTTTTTTAAATTTTCTTAATACTAAGGGTTCCAATATCAATTATAAAAAATAATAAATGTTCAGAGATATATATTGTAAATCCCTATCTCCTTCCTCTAATCCATTACTCATTGGTTGGTAACTTTTAGTTGAATTTCATAGTTTATCTTAAAAATAAATTATTTTTGGGGCGGAGCGATAGTCAAGCGGATAGGGCCTTGCATGTGGCTGGCCTGTGCCAGCCACAGGTTGATCCCCTGGCATCCATATGGTCCCCAAGCACCGCCAGGAGTAATTCCTGAGTGCAGAGCCAGGAGTAACCCCTGAGCATTGCCGGTGTGACCTAAAAAGCAAATAAATAAATAAATAAATAAATGATTTTGATTACTGGGAGCTAAAGGCTGTGATGGATCAGGATGGGAGGGGTTGGCATTACATGTGATTTTGAGTCTTTTGTTTGGGGGGTGCCTGGAATCAGATTCTCTACTTATGTATGCACAGAGTGTGTTCTATAATTGAGCTACATCCCTGGCTCTCAATTATTTTTTAAAATGAGAAAACATACATAAGTAGATCTCCATTACTCTTTTTCATGGCTGAATCAGAAATTTATTATCTAGATAAATTTTTTAAATTATTCTTTCTTCACAGATTTGCAATGGGACTTATGTCATATATCATGACTATTGCTATATAAGTAATACACACATACTATTCTATTTCATTGATTTAGAGAACATTAACATTACTTTGCCTTAATTATTACAGCTTTATTATCAGACTTAATGTTTAGATAGGAAAAGTCTTCCTTGTTTTTTCATCAAGGTGTCTTGGATTTTCTTGACACTTTCAAATATGTATCTTTGTGATATATCCCCAAAGGTAAAAAAAATTGTACATAAAACTTTTTATAATTTTTTGAGCTGCATCCTGTGGTGCTCAAGTTTTATTCCTAGCATTGCATTTAGAGTTTATTTTCGGTGGGTCTTAAAGAACCGTATGAATTGCTAGAGATCCAACCCAGGTCAGTGGCACACAATTCAATACTTTACCTGCTGTACCTTCTCTGACCCCTTAAAATGTAAATCCAACCTATTAAATTACTCCCAAAAGTTTTGCAATAGCATCAGTGTAGTACAGAATTCATTCTTCAGATCTGTGAGAACGTATGTCCTTTCAATCCATAAACATAGCATATCTGATTCATGTAATTAGAGCTACAACTTAGATGCTTCCCAGTCCTGACATGGGACTTTAAAAGTGTAAATTTCAAATTTTATAATTTTTTCCTTTACAGTTGTATTAAGTGTTCTGAGGAGATAGGATTTGGGCTATACCTAACAGTGCTGATAGGGTATTCTGTTCTCGTCCACATGCAAGACAAGCACCTTACCCTTATACCAAATTTCTGGTCCCTGAATTTGGAAATATTTTGTTTGTTTGGGGGCCACACCCAACAGTGCTTAGGGCTTTGTTTGCTCTGCATTCAAAAATTACTCCTGTCAGTGTTCAGGGGACCATATGGGATCTGGTGATGAAAGCTGGGTTGGGGGGCCCGGAGCGATAGCCCAGCGGGTAGGGTGTTTGCCTTACACGCGGCTGGCACTTGCTGGCCCGGTTTCAATCTCCAGCATCCCATATGGTCCCCTGAGCACCGCCAGGAGTACTTCCTGAATGCAGAGCCAGGAGTAACCCCTGAGCGCCGCCAGGTGCGACCCATAAAGAAAAAGAAAAAAAGAAAAAAAAAAGAAAAAAAAAAAAGAAAACTGGGTTGGTTTTATGCAAGGTAAACACCCTACTTGCTGTACTATTGCTCCAGCTCCCTTGATTATACTTATGTGCAAGATTTCTAAATATTTTTAACTTCTGTTTTGAGATGCTTAATGAAGATGTACATGTTTTAAAACATATATTTTATATCAATAAAATATGCTAAAACTTTCTAAAAGCTAAAAATTGTACATTTATTTTGTATTCGGGTTATATGTAATCACATAGTTTTATAGAAAAACATTTTAGTCTCATAAATTTTGATCCATATACTCTTTTTTGCCAATCTACATTGATTAAAATCTCATGATTTTTACTTAAATAATGTTATTTCCTTGTTTTGAATATCAAAGAAATAGGTTTCATTATTTCAGCTTATTAAATGATTACCTCTTATACATATAAAAAGGATATTCTAAGGGTCTAAGAAATACTATGTTACTGAGCCACAAAATTTTCTCCCTGAGTTCCTAAAAACTGTAGGGGTGACCAAGTCCCTCTATCTTTCCTATATATAGTTTTCTAAAATTAAGTACTGCATATTGAATCTTGTATTTGATTCTACCTATAAACTATATGCTTTTACTAAATGATGTAGCTAAATTTAAGGGATTTATTAATGTTTTAATATTCAACCAAAGTTGTTTATTATTAGAATTATCGGTTACAATTTGGTTTAATGCTGAGTCTTTACATACAAGGCTGAATTTGGTTTGAGTGTTTAGGACTTTCCCAAGTCTGTTTACTCACTCTGGCAGTAGTAGGGTTTAATATCAAGGTTATGCTTTCTGTGTGTGTTAATGATTATATTTTTCATTTTTCTTCCATGGAAGACTTTGTGTAAGATTGGAGTGATTTGTTTCTAGAATGTTTGGAGCTTTTGACATGGGATATTTTTTATGGTACTTATAAATGAACAAAAGTTATTGTTTGGTGAAAAGTAAATGAAGATCTAAGCAACCTATAGTGATTCCTAAAATAGGGATCACTATTTTTAATACTCAGGGTGGTTGTATACCATTTATACAAGGCAAAGCCCAGGAATACTTCTAGTTTATACATAAACTTTTCTTTTGTTCCAGTAATTTTCTATGCATCATGTAGCAGCTATTGTACTTACCACCATATTTCTAATTTTTTCTTGAATCTCAGAAAAAAGCAAATTATTAACTGTTGTGTCCACTTTCTGGCCTGTTCAGGTGCCTCCCTGTTACCCATCCCCTCTTGGGTTGTCATGGTCTCAAGGTCACTGGAAATGATGGTCTCATTTTCTACTAAAGAACTGGAGTCTCATGCCTAGAATAGGGGAATGTGTTATTATCTAAAATTTTTAAAGTTCGTGTTTAAGACTGCGTATGAATTCTTTCACAGAACTGGAGTTGTGATGTGTTACCACTTTGAGCTGACTTAAGCACATTTTTATTTTTGCCTCCTTTTTAACGTCATAAGCTAGTTTGGTTCTTGAGTGTCCAGACTTTCACCTTGGGTCACTGTATCCAGTATTGAATTCTATGACCCCTATACATCAACTGCAATGTAATAAAGTATGACATTGGCCTAAAGAGGGACTTTTCAGTTGGGAACAAGTGCCCCAGCTTCCTTCCTCCTCACAACTCCACTATATTTTCTAATTGACTCATAAAAATGTTATACAGCACTCACAACTTTTACTTTGAAAACTCAGAATGAAAGGTGCTATGGTAATAGCATTGGCAAGAGATAGCAAGACCCAATGACCAGGTGATGAGGTGGGTCACTTATCAGTGGCATGTTTGAACCACAATATGTAAGCAGATAAAAATTCAAATAGTTATATCTTGGGCTCCTTTCTGATCTTGCCCTTGACAGATTCCTGTCATTTAAGTACAACTGCCATTTTCAATCTCTGTCAGATTCTTTTCATTGTACTGTGCACAGTGGAAAATTAAAAAGAGAAGTGGTCATGCTATTTCCTTCTCTGGGCGTAAAAAGTGAATATTTCCTATTAGTTTCAAAAGATCCTATATGCACTTTTATAGATCCTATATGCACTTTTATAGTCTACCAAGTGTGAGTATAATCACATGTGTCTTTGTGTGTGTGTGTGTGTGTGTGTGTGTGTGAGTGTGCGCTCTGTGCAGCAGGCCTTTCTCTGCTGAGAAAAGAGTATTGGACTTTTAGAAAGTTGAATGGGTTTCAGGCCAGTCCTGACTTTTTGTGGCCTTGTGGAAGTGCTTTCAAGAGCGAGACCCCTTATTTCTTAACCATATATTTTTTTCATGAGAATGTTGGACTAGGTCATCTGCATATTTTGGTGGTGAGGAATTTTGTTGCAATGATTTTAAGACAGCAGTTCAATAATGTGAGAAATCATCTTGGGTTCCATACAGTTGTGGTTAAACAAATATCAATTGCTTTTTAGAGGAAATTAATATGAAAATTATGCTCATTTTATTCCCCAAATTGTTTTTGTGACTTTGAGAATGAATATTGCATGAACACATTTTTCTATAGTCATAACAGAAATTGGGATTGAAATGAATTTAGCATAATTATTGATTCCTTTGCTAAATATATCTATAAATATGAGGAAATGACTAAAAAAGCATACTTTTTTTCCATTTCAAGTATAGTAACATTGGGTCTGCTGGAAGAATTAGATATGACAAAATATTCATTGCTTACAAGTTCTTAGTAAACAGAAATAGTTAATGTAAGTGTTATTGTTATCAGATTATTGAAATTATACTTTTTCAGAAAAACATTTGAGATTTTAGTTTTGAATCATGGGCTTGAAGACTTCACAAAGGACTCCAGAATGACCCAGTGGAAACAAGGGATCACAAATTTGATATAGATCCCACAGTGCATTTGTGGGCACAGACTTGTAGGTCCAGAGATAGGTAGCTGGGATTTGTTATCTTCCCCATCTTGTAGTGCTTTCTTACTAACCTACTCTAATGTTTTTGTTCTTCCTTCATATCCACTGACTTAATTTTGGTAGCCCACAATTTCTCTTTGAGTTTTATTTGGAGAAATTTTGTTAGTTAAAATACAAGGGTTTAAATTTTTACCCTACTATTTCAATAAAGCAAATTAAAGATGACAGTTGAGAGTATTATATAATTTGAGAATAGGAAGAGATATTTTAGCTTCCTTGTATGTGAATTATAGGTAGAAGAGTATGATCACTGGCTAAGACATGAATGTAATTGAGCCCGATATTTGTGGTTTGGCTAAAGAAGAGAATAATAAAGGAAAGGGTTCAAGATTGTCACCCAGTGTCAGTGAACTACTCATTATGGCAGCTGGTCTGTCCAGAGAATACTTTCTTGTGCGATCTAATGCTTAGAGAATTTAAGCCTCTTGTTTTACTTATAAAAATGGCTACTTTTGAACAGTGTGCTAACAATTGTAGAGGGTACTAATGCCAACCTAGAACTGAGCATTAAATAGAGGCAAAAGATACACATGACAACCCTTTAATGTATGTTCTGTAATCCATAGTCTGGAGGGGAAGGAAAAGAGAAAGAGAGAGGAAGGGAAAGAAATAAAGAACCTGCCATGGAGGAGGGATGGGGGAGGGGGAGGGAAGTGGGGACGTTGGTGGTGGGAGATGGGCACTGGTGGCGGGATGGGTGCTGGAACACTGTATGACCAAAACCCAAATATGAACTTTTTAATTGTATATCTTTGTAATTGTAAAAATAAAAAATTAAAAAATGGCTACTTTTATCTTTCTTACCTAGAAAATTAATAGTATGGCATTTAAAATGATTTATCCTGGAAAAAGTAGCAAATTTTATTGCAGGGGAAATATTTAGAATTTTGATATAAAAATTGTTTATGGTAATGAGATTTTTATGGTTCATTTTCTTGCACCCAGATTGTCAGAAATTGTAGCTAGGTAATAACTTCTTATTTCTTAAGCCTGTGTACCCTGTCTAGTGTAGGTGTTTAAAAATATTGAAGGTGTCTTTGTTCAAAGCAAAGATTGTGAAAATAAGAAATTTGTGGAGGGGGACAGCGTGATAAAATAAATCATATTGAATTATAAGATGAAAGGTGTAGAAAGAGAATCAATTATGTGAGTTGGTATCAGTAGAAGAGAAAAACATGAGAAATTAGAAAAAATAGGGGAATAAGCTACTATTTGCTTATTAGAATTACTGGAGAAGATGACTTTTGTTGGGTACCTAAGAATAACTATGGGGATAAGACTGCTGAAATAACCTATGGTTTCATAATCATTGATGTTGATATTTTGGGCAAAATCATGGGAACTTGGCTTCTAGTATCTATTTGCATGTCTGTGTTTATTTATTATAATGTTAAGGCCAAACATAAATGTGTCAGGATACTCATCAAAAATTATTATAACTAGTAACAGTGTTTTACAGAAGCAACAAATAAAATATCACTGAAGGTTTTCTTAAATTCTCCTCTCCTAAACACAAATATATGTCATTAATTCAAACTTTGCTTATATTGAATTTGACCTGAGAAGTTTGTCAGTATAGTCTGAACATTTAATTGCTCTGGCATGGAAGATATAGCTTCCTACTTTATCACCAATTCCCATTTTTAATAGGACACAGCCTCTTCTCTTCATTTTTTATTAATACTAACATGAACATTAAAATTCATCAAAATATATCAGTGCCGATATATATATATATATAAAAAAAATGCCATAGAGAAATGAAAGAGAAGATAGTCTTTCTCTTTGTCAGGATTTTATAAAAAGCCAACATCTCATCTGATTTAGAGAGGAAGAGAAGAAACTGCTTAGAACCAGACACCAGAGAGTTAACATCATGGGCAGAGTAGTTAGTTAACCCTACATGACAAAGCCTGTGTCTTATCATTTATTTTCACAGTTTGGGGACATGGTTACCATCATGTGACTAGGAGACACTCAAATGATTGTCACATGTATACAATAAAAAGATTATAAAAGGCCCAAGGACTTTATTGGAAGTGAGATGGTCTTGCATATTTATTTTTGTGGTCCTCAAATGCCCAGGGTTATGTCTGAGCGGTTTTTCCTTCCTGGATCATCTTGGTTTTTATAAGGCCAATAGATTATGTTGTGATAGTTGGTGGAATTTCTCAGATATTTTAGATTTTAAATTTTGAACTGAAGTTAATCACTTACTCTTGAAGAAATACAATTTTCTATTTTGTTTCTTAAAAGGAGGTATTAAAAAGCTTTGCAAAAAATCTCACTTTAGCAGACATTTTAAGGAGGTATATTAGCAGACATTTTAAAAATGTGAGCATAACTCTGAATGAATAACAAGGGAACTTGAACAATTTAGAATAAAATTTCTAAACAGATTGATTTAATTCACAGAAGTAAAACATTTTTAGCACAATTTGTGTAGGGTTTTTATTAAATCCATGTTTAAAGTGGGAACTTTCTTCAGGTCTAACACTTATCATGGGTATCCTGACCCAGATGTTTGTGGTAGTCAAATAAGATAAAAATTCTTTTCTATACTTACTGATTATCCCCTTAGAATGTGAATCTGCATTTTTAGTAATAGGAGAGATATGTTTGTTGGATTTTGTTATATCTTTATATGTTAATAGCATAGTAGTGCTATGGCTTTAGTGCAACAAATCAAGTGTTTTACAGTGCTTTACTATTCTTAACTTTGGATAGATTTAGCTTACATTGATAAGGTTTTGGAAACAAGAATATCATAATAAGGTCTAGAAACTGTTTTCTGGATGATTCAATTTATCTTAAGAATGTATTAAAATTATTGTAAAATTATTAAAGTTTTTCCTGTAAATTTGGGGATTGTCATAAATAAAGTAGCATACTGGGATTTTGGAACAAAATTGAAGTAGTGGAAATGACAAGGCTTGTAAAGAAGCACTGAAGTAGATAGTTTTGGTGGCTTAAAATGAAAGGCTCTCAAGGTTGAGAGGCCCTTGTGAAAGACTTGTGACATTGTTTGGAAAATTATCCTAAAGAAATAATTTAAAAGAAGGGGAGAAAACCTTTTCATGTAATTGTTTTTTTTAACTTTATTTACATTTGTAAGAATATTCTGTCTTAATCTTAACATGGTTCATAACTACCTGCCTGCTTTATCTGAGTTTTAAGTGAATGTACCCTGACAATACTCCTTATGCCTGGCCAAATAATGTTTAAGACTGAATAATTGAGAGACTCACAGACATGGGGCAGAGCTGCTACTGGCTCTCCCTGTGCCCAGCCGCTCATGAGGCGCCTGGGAGGGATGGTGGGTTCTAGCCCTGGCCCGCCACCCCAGCAGAGCCTCTCAACAAGCCTGACGATCCCCACTCCATGAGGGCCTCATTTTTCCACATCTGGACTTTCCCTCATCAGAACTCGACCCAGCAGACCATCCAATCAGAGCCAGGCTTGCGCGGCCGCTTGCGGCCAGGTGGTTCATCAATAAATGCTGGCTTTTGAGATGACTACAAGAGTATGCTACCTGCATGGCAGAGCCTGGTAAGCTACCCATGTTGTATTTGATATGCCAAGTACCAGTAACAATTATAGACCTCATTCCCATGACCTGATGAAATGGTTTGAGGCTCTTTATGTTCCTGGAGCAAGCAGGTGCCCTTGGGCTCTACTTGCATGAGACAGGACATATGGAGATGTTACTGGTGCCCGCTTGAGCAAATCGATGATGAACGGGAAGACAGTGATACAGTGATACTGAATAATTATTCGTGAATATATCCCAACTGATCCCTAAACTATACCCCCTTAATTTTCCGTTTCATGATAATAGACTGTTGATCCCATCAACAGCCTTTATCCCAGCAATTGTTATTAATCCCATCAATTTTCAAATGACCTAAAATATGCTACCACAAAATCAATTCTGTTGCCTATGTGGTACTCTAGTTCAGTGCTTCTCAATCTTTATTTTTTATTTTTTTAATATTTTATTACACCACTCTGAGATACACAATTACAAAGATGTTCATAAGATGTTCACATTTGGGTTTCAGTCATACAGTGTTCCAGCACCCATCCCTCCACCAATGTCCATTTCCCACCACCAATGTCCCCGATTTCCTCTCCTTTCCCCTAACCTGCCTCTAAGGCAGGTTATTTCTTTCTCTTTCTCTCTCTCCCACTTTCTCTTTTCCTTCCCTTCCACATTGTGGATTACAATAAATACATTAAGAGGTTGTCATGTGTATCTTTTTGCTTGTATTTAATGCTCAGCTCTAGGTTGGTATTAGCACTTTCGACAATTATTAGCACACTGTTCCATTCCCTGTCTTACCTAATCTCTGACTCCACACATTTGTGATAATTTCTACTTTTGACAAGACCTCCTGACCTTGGATATTGATATCATAATATGTATGTATGTATATATATATATACATATATACATACATATATATGTATACATACATATATATGTATACATATATATATGTATATATATATGTCTTGTAATACATAATAAATGCAGTCATTCTATATCTGTCTCCCTTCTGGCTAATTCCACTCACCATGATTCTCTATATGTCCATCCATTTATAGGCAAATTTCATAACTTCATTTTTCCTAACAGCTGCATAGTATTCCATTGTGTAGTGTACCAAAGTTTCTTTATCCAGTCTTCAGTTCTAGGGCACCCTGGTTGTTTCCAGATTCTGGCTATTGTGAATAATGCTGTTATGAACATAAAAGTAGGGATGGTGCTTGCGCTGCATGTTTTTGGCTTCCCAGGTGTGTATTCACAGGAGTGGTATGGCTGCGTCAATGGGAGCTCAATTTCTAGTCTTTGGAGGAATGTCCATATTGTTTTCCAGAAAGGCTGTACCAGCCGGCATTCCCACCAACAATGGATGAGTGACCCCTTTCCCCACATCCACATCAGCACTTGTTGTTCTTGCTCTTTTGAATATGTGCCAGTCTCTGTGGTGTAAAATGATATCTCATTGTTATTTTGATTTGCATCTCTCTGATGATTAATGATGATGAGCATATTTTCATGTCTTTTGGCCATTCGAATTTCTTTCTTTGATTTTCTGTCCATTTCTTCTCCCCATATTTTGATGGGGTTGGTTGTTTTCTTCTTGTAAAATTCTACCAGTGCCTGATATACCCTGGATATTAACCCCTTATTAGATGGGTATTGGGTGAATATTCTTTCCCATTCTGTGGACTGTCTTTGTATCTTGGTCACTGTTTCTTTTGAGGTGCAAACTGGGCAGCGACATGTAAAAAAATGAATCTGGACCTCTGTTAACACCATGCACAAAAATTAGATCAAAATAGATTAAAGATCTCAGTATCAGACCTGAATCCATAAAGTACATTGAAGAAAATATAAGAAAAACCCTCCACGACATTGAAGCTGAAGGCATCTTCAAAGGTAAAACACCACTAACAAAGCAACTAGAAGAAAAGATAAACATATGGGACGACATGAAACTAAAAAGCTTCTCAATCTTTCAGTGGCCCCCTTCTGACATTATATTCTTTATGTGCCCCCACTCTACCGTCCTACTGTTTGGTCCTCTATTTTCTTTCCATGACCCCCTTTCCCATTTATCTGATTTTAACCTGTGACCCCTCAAGTCCCACCAGAGGTTACACAGCCACAGTCAAGAAATGTTTCTCTCATTGTCTACCTCACCACATATTTTGCCATGGACTTGCAGTAATGTTTTAGCTTGCCTTAAGAATTCCAGATCTTAAATCTGTCCCCACTCCAGACACCCCATCAGTCTAGCACAACGGGCAGGCAGATTCCGCCCTGCACCTGAATCTGAATACCTGGTGTCCGGCCAAGTGCCCCAGCAACAGTTCAGGGTGAGGTCACCAGGCCTTTGTGGGGGGAAGCCAAGGTGTGGGGAGGTAGCCCCAGTCCAGACTCCCTAAAAGGCTGCTTGGCTTAGTCACTGAAACCTAGGCTTGAACTTGCTTTCTCTCTTGAGTCGGTTGAGGAGTCTGAACTAGTGGGTGACTGTGGTTGTGATGCACACCGTTTCTGATATCTGGAAGCCTGGCAGAGGAAAGGCCAAGGAGCAAAAACTTGTCTCCACTCCAACAACTAATCAGTCTAGCACAGGGCAGGCGGGCAGAGACTCCGCCCTGCACCTGAATAAGTGGTGTGCAGTGGTGAGATGAAGAAGCAGTTTTGGGTGGAGCCAACAGGCCTTTGTGGAGGGAGCTAGGGAAGATAGGGGAAGATAGCTCCGTCCAGACTCCCTGAAAAGCCTGGTAGGTGTAGTCGCTGAATCCCAAAGCCTATTTCTTAAAAAAATATTTTATAGCACAGTTATATAAAAAATTACAAAATGTTTATGTTCTGAGTTTTGGTTCTAGAATGTTTCAACAGCCATTCCTCCACACATGCCCATTTCCGTCAACAATGCCACCAGCTCCCTTCAACCCCTGCAGCCTGCCTCCATATCACGTTGCTTATTTCCTTTCTCTCTCTCTATTCCATTTCTTACACAATGTGGATTGTAATATACTGTAGAAAAAGACTGATTCCATTAGTTTGATGTACCGCGCAGCCACTTCGGGAGAACCGGATGTTCTCCCAACTCGGGAGAACCGGATGTCGGATCTCCCCAGGGGATCTGAGTCTCTGCATGATGGCTGATCACCCAAAGGCAGTTCATTGGCAGGGTCACCAGATCTGTGGGACCGGCAAGAAATGGGAATGGGGACCTCAGCTCCAACTCCAAGAACATCTGGTGACTTCCACCTCCGATAGCCACCACTTTGGCTTGAACTCGGCTTCACTGCTAAGCTCCTCTTCAGATCAGGGCCTCTGGTGGGTTCTGATGAGCTGTGGGGTCCAGACCACAAAATTGGCAGCTATTATGCTGAGCAGATCTCATCCAGCTGCTTCCGAGACCCTAGAGAGATGATGGGCCAACACACAAAACCAATCTTGCCTCCTGGGAGCCTCATGGTCAGCTGAGCTAGGGGAGAGCCAGATTCTAGCTCTCGCCCATGCGCCTGAGTATCTACATGAAGGCTGATCGACCTAAGGCAGTTCGTTGGTAGGGTCACCAGAAATCCCAGATCAGAAAATGTCGCACATCACAACCACAGTCATTCTCATATCTGAACTCCACAGCTGGACACAGCCTGACCCAGGTTTGAAGCGGAGTTCAAGCCCAGGCATGCGGGACTCCACGACTACACCAACCATGCTTTGTATGGAGCCTGGACCTGGCCACCACCCCCACCTTGCCTCCATCCACAAAGGCCTGGCAGTCCTGCCCAGAACTGCTGCTAGGGCTCTTGGCCAGACACGAATTATTCAGGTGCAGTGCAGAGTCTGCCTGCCTGCCCTGAGGTCGACTGATGGGGCGCCTTGTTTGGGGGCAGGTTTTTGCTCTTTGGCTTGTCCTCCCCCAGGGTCCCAGAAGTCAGAAAACCTCGTACAATACAACCACAGTCATCCTCTGTACTCCACAGCTGGACACAGCCCGACCCAAGAGAGAAGCCGAGTTCAAGCCCAGGGATGCGGGACTCAGAGACTACCCGAGTCGAGGCATCTCCCCCCCACCTTGGCTCCCTCCACAAAGGCTTGAAACCCCACCCAGAACTGCTGTAGGGGATTTCTGCCAGACACCAGGTATTTAGGTGAAGGGCGGAGTCTACCTGACCACCCCGTGGTAGACTGATGGGGTGTCTTGGAATGGGGGCAGCTTTTTGCTCCGTGGCCTCTCCTCTGACAGGCTCCCAGAAGTCAGAAAGCCTCGCACAGCACAAACACAGTCATCCTTCAGTCTGGACTCAAAGCTGGACACAACCCTATACCCATGACGTGCCGGGCTTCATCTCAAAATCCAGTATACCACGTGAGTCATAGGCTAGGTAGGACAGAGTAGGGAACTGTTTGCTGATAATCATTTACAATGATGCCATCTGAAAACTGTGCTTTGACTATAGTCAAAAAGATTCACATGATAACCTCTAAATGTATTTACTAAAATCCACAGTGTGTAAGAAAGGGAAGCGAAGTTGTGGGGGGGGGGGAGAGAAAGGAGGAGATAGGGAACCGGCTTTGAAGGCAGGATTGGGAATTGGGGAGGGAAGTGTCGACATTGGTGGTGGAAGATGGGCATGGGTGGAGGATGGGTGCTGGAACTGTGTGACTGTATAACAAACATGAGCGTCTTGTAATTTTATATCTCTCTGTGGTACAATAAAATATTTTTAAAAAAAAAAAAAAAGAATTCCAGATCTTGGGGCTGGAGTGATAGTCCAGTTGGTAGGGCATTTGCCTTGCACGCAGCCAACCTGGGTTGGATCCTGGGATCCCATATGGTCCCTGAGCACCTCAGGAGTAATTCCTGAGTGCTAGAGTGAAGTTACCCTTGAGCATCGCTGGGTGGACCCAAAGAGAAAAGAAAAGAATTCCAGATGTTCTACATTTATAGTCTCCATATGCAGCTAATTATCTTCTATATGTTGTCGCAAGTTCTTAGAACCTGTAGCTATACTAAAATAAGTTCTACTCTGTGTGCAAAATAAACTGCAAACTTAACATTGGGAATTTGAATAAATATTCCAAAGAATTTTACCGTTCCTTCTGTCTTCTCTATTCACCTACCTAGACTTCATGTACTTTTTTTTAACCTTTTTAGCTCTATGGATCTTGCATTCTTCCCCTGTAGCCCTTAAATGTGCCCAATATTCCATCCTAACTCCTATAAAATTTTCCTAAAAGTATGGCTTTTAATTCTTACTTTTTCTTTTCTAAATTCAGCCCTACTCAGTGTGTCCCTTATGTATGTTATTATTTGTATTTTGATACAAAGTATAATTGGTTAGTTATTCAGGTATTTCTACCTCAATATACTATAAGCCCATTGAAGAGAGTGGTCCTACATTTATCACAGTGACCTATATCTACCTCTTACCCAAGTAAAATATCAGTTTTCTCTTTATGAAATATGTTAAGTTTTATTTGATTTAATAAAATTTTCCATTGAATGGGAGATTTTTTTTAACTAATACTATCTTATACTATTAGCGGTGCAACTTTATACAACCAATGTTAGCTAAGAGATTCAAATTGAATATTTACATTTATATTAAGTAAGTCAATTGAGGTATCAAGTCAACATTTGTTATAGAAAAAACAGTGTGCCAAGCATTGCTAGTACTCATCTATTGGATGGATTCAGTTGCAATTTCAAATATATGTATCCAAGACTCTTTAGCTAGAGATAGAAAAATGAATAAAACATAGCTCTTCAGTCAGTGATCTTCAGAGCAGTTTGGAAGATTAAAGTGCCAGTTCTCATAATGTACATCAGGTGTTTTAATCAAGAAAGGCTTACGAGGGCCAGAGTGATAGTCCAGCAGGTAGGACACTTACTTTGCATGCCGCTGACCTGGACTCGATTCCCTGGCATCCCACATGGTCCTCAAGCACCTCCAGGAGTAATTTCTGAGTGCAGTTCCTGAGTGCAGAGCCAGGAATAACCCCTGAGCACTGTTGGATGTGACCCAAAAAAACAAACAGAAAGGCTTAGAGTCCTCAGGGCTCATAGGAAGGTATTAAGGAAAAATCTGCAGAGGTAACAACCATTTTAGTGGGAGTCAATCAGTGGGCGTCAAAAGAGGACTATGATGTTTATGTGGTTTTTGTTTTTGCTTTTTGGATCACACCCAGGATTGCTCAGGGGTTACTCCTGGCTCTACACTCAGGAATTACTCCTGGCGGTGCTCGGGGGACCATATGGCATGCTGCCAGCAATTTAATCCAGGTCAGTCGTGTGCAAGGCAAACACCCTGCCCGCTAGACTATAGCTCCAGCCCCTGATGTTTATGTTTTATATGGAGTTAAATATGCCTTTCTGGATGGGTGATTAAATATGCATTGGTGGAAGCTGATAAAGGTAATGTGAAGAGGCCTTAAAAACAAGAACAAGGCAGTAGATTAATGGAACATGTTATATTAATCAAATAGCTTGAATTTTGTTTGCAATAGGCATCCTCAAAACATTTGATTGGTGGCAGAAATAGAATATTTAGAAGGTACATACTAGGTACTTTACATATGTTATCTTTATAAGTCTTATATATAATAGGTAGGTAATATTTGTCCTTTATTTAATCACTTGTATCACTTGTCTTCCTGTTGTTCATCGATTTGCTCGAGCGGGCATCAGTAACATCTCCATATGTCCTGTCACATGCTAGTGTAGCCCGAGGGCATCTGCTCGCTCCAGGAGCACGAAGAGTCTCAAACCATTTGTTCAGGTCATGGGAATGAGGTATATAACTATTACTGGTTTTTAGCATATCAAATACGACACGGGTAGCTTGCCAGGCTCTGCCATGCGGGTGGGATACTATACAGCAGAATCTTTTATTATTACTATATAGCAGAATTTTTTTCTCTGGTGCTAAGAACACAACCCAGAGCCTCACACTCCGCAAAACATGCACTCAGAGCCAGAGCGATAGCCCAGCGGGTAGGGCGTTTGCCTTGCACACGGCCGGCCTATACCGGCCTGGTTCAATCCCCGGCATCCTATAAACAGTTAAACAGAAATGAATTTGTGGTATATATACCCAATTGAATATGATGCAGCTCTAAGAAAGAAAAAGCCCATGCAGTCTGCAGCATAGAACTAGAAGATATAGTGCTGAGTGAAGTTAATCAGAAAGAAAGGGATAGATATGGAATGATCTCACTCTCATATGTGGAACTTTAAATTACACAGCAAGATAGCAACCAGCTGCCAAAGGCAGGTGAACTGATGCCCACAACTGAGTTTATATAGTGAGGTGTTTAGAGAGAGGAGCTTCCAAAGTCTTGGGGAGGAAGATGGGCACAGTAGAGATTGATGTGATGTTCGATTTATGTGCATAAGAAACTATCATTAACAGTATTATAAATTACAGAACCTCAATTAATAATTTTTAAAGAAATAAAAACAAAATATGCCTTACCCTTTGGATCTACTCATTCAGTCTTCCCAGACATTCAAAACAGAACCTCCGCTACTCTAATTTTCTTAAAATTTTGCCATGGGGGCCAGGCTCCCAATCAGTTCTCACAAAGCCTGTATCACTGTATCACTGTCTTCTCGTTCATCATCGATTTGCTCAAGCGAGCACCAGTAACATCTCAATATGACCTGTCTCATGCAAGTAGAGCCCAAGGGAACCTGCTTGCTCCAGGAACATAAAGAGCCTCAAACCATTCCATCAGGTCGTGGGCATGAGGTCTATAATTGTTACTGGTATTTGGCATATCAAATACGACACGGGTAGCTTGCCAGGCTCTGCCGTGTGGGTAGCATACTCTTGTAGTCATCCCAAAATCCAGCATTTATTGATGACCCGCACAGCCGGGTAGGGTCACTTAGGCCGGGCTGTGATAGGCTGGTCTGCAGGGTGGAGTTCTGACGAGAGGGAAGTCTGGATGTGGAAAATGGAGGCCCTCATGGAGTCGGCGGTCATCTGGCTTGTTGTGAGGCTCTGGGCCGGATTAAAAAGACTGCTGCAGGGTGCATCTCAATGAGCCAGGCTGTGATAGGCTGGTCTGCTGGGTGGAGTGCTGACTAGGGGGAAGTCCAGATGTGGAACATAGAGGCCCTCATGGAGTGGTGGGTCGCCACTCACTCAAAAAGCCTATCCAGTGTTATCAGCTAAATGCTAAATTCTTTATTTAAAGAATTATCATCTAAGAATTATCAGCTAAAAGCTAAATTTCTTTATTTAAAGAAGAGGAAAAATGAGATCTCTCTCCTTCACATTACTCTTGGAACTTTCATCATTTATCTACTTACTTTCAATGCATTCTTCTAAGTCTGCCCTAACTAAATTTCTTCTTGTACAGGACAAAATGAGACCTGGAATTATAAAAGAATAAGAGATGGATTTTGAATAGGTAAATCAAAGTAGGCTTCAATAAGAAGTTGGTGTTTGAGAAAGATTAAGAATTATAAAGGAGTCAGTTATGAAACTTTCTTGGGTAAGAATATCAGAGGCAGAGCATCATAGCCAGAACAAAGTTCATGAGTTAAGACTAGACTCCACGTGTACATGAAGACAGAGAAAATGAAAATGAAGCATATTCCATCCTGCCTCAATAGAATTCCTGTAGGGAAAAGTATATCTAATAAATATCAGCTGGATAAATGAGCAAATGAAGAAAGATTTGCTCAATCCCAATCACTATCCCACCTGTTGTCCATTACATTAGTTTTACCTTTCAATATTTAATTCCTAGAAGGCTGAGATCCTATAAACAGTGCTAAAAAATGAAAAACTCTCCATGAGCAGTACCTCATACTATTTTTTGTGCAAATTTATCTTCAGTTTTATGTAGATTTGTGCTGTCTGCAGACAAATACTCTTTCATGTCTTTTTATGAGAAACAACAGTGACACACAGTGGTTGATTGAGTGAAGTCAGACATGTTCTCCCTCCAGATATCCCAGGAGGTATAGCAGATACTGTTCAGACTTTCTTTCTTTGGAAAGTTGGGTGTCTTGTTAATTTAGGCAAGTATTAACTACCCGATATATTCAGCATATCCCTGGTTGTAAGCTGTCAGGTTGTGACATAACATCACATAATGTGACGTTACATGATACATAATGCCTGAATTTAAAAAAAAAGTCAGACACTTCTTTCAGAGAAATAGTAGGTAGGTAATCTGAATATTTGGGGTAATTGGCTCTAGGACAAGTAAGGCATCATTATTTCAGGTTCCCTAGTGAGCGTTAATTAGCCATATTGCTTCATTGTGTGACAAAGAGAACACAGCTAGTCATGCTAAATCTATAATGACACCACGGCTTTAGGAGTACAGGTAGTTTAAGCTACCTTGACTGACTGACATCCAGGTAATTCTATTCAGAGTCTCCCAGTGAGCCTAGACACTGGGGATTGTCTCTTTTCTGAAGGACCTGAATTTATTTTTGCCATTCTGAGAAGTTTCCCTTCCTTTGTCTCTTGACTACTCTAATCCCAGTAGGGATTGAACTGGGGAAGTCATCAAGTCTTTGCATGACCATCTTGTATTTTTTCCCTACACTTTAAGAACAGTGTGTCTGTTTTTGAAATATCAAGTTTTACTTAAAGAGATTCAATAGCTCTTTACATTTAAAGATGGCCAGGACAACCAAGAAGAGCTTTCTGGAGCCCAGTGAGTTTTATTTATCTTTGTTTGCAGGTATCATAGGGGGTCTACTTGTAGAACAGAAGCTTTCTTAAAGCAGAGTTTTCTGAAACCAACATTCAGTATTTTAATTACTTTAATAATAGCATTGTAAATAGTTAGCTGGAACACAATACTATAGAATGCTCTCTTACCCTGTGGTCATTGATGAATTGTCTGACACATCTCCCATCCTGGAGATAATGCTGCTTCACATCCATCTTTAGCACATGAGAAAATCTTATTTTTTCTAACCTTTATTCTGTGCATTTTTTCCTGAACATACACATCTCCTCACTGTTTTCTTTGGTGATCAAGATATAGAGATAGATAGAGAGATAGATAGATAGATAGATAGATAGATAGATAGATAGATAGATAGATCTCTATCTCTATCTATCACTAGGTAGAGATCTGTCTGTCAGTCTGTCTATCAGTCTGTCTGTCTGACTGTCTGTCTGTCTATCTATCTGTCTATCTATCTATCTATCTATCTATCTATCTATCTATCTATCTATCTATCTATCTATCTATCTATCTATCTATCTATCTATCTATCTATCTATCTATCTATCTATCTATCTATCTATCTATCTATCTATCTATCTATCTATCTATCTAGATGGCTAAGTCTGAGGCAAAGGGTCAGAGAAAATCTGATGGGTTAACACCTGTTGTTTTAGACTCTGAGAAGCTTGGGTCCTGGAACTTGAGAGCCTATAGTCAGTGTTGCTGACAGTTTCTAAAATTCTAGGCTTTAAAAAAAGCAACACATTTTGTATGTAATTTCTGAAAGATTTCTCTAAGCTTCTTCCCTCTTCAATTAGACAAGAATTTTTTTTTAGTGCGTATATTAGGGTCTGAGAACCACAGATGTGAAAATTGCATAGAGAATCTGACTGGGACTGTTATTATATAACCCTCAACATAATATTGGTAGAGGGAAGAAGATGAAGGAACTAAGAAAAAAAGCAAAAGATACAGTATCATATGGAGAGAAGAAACTGACATCTTAACTTTTGTCTGAGCACATCTTTGGTGGGGACAGTGCAAACAGCAATTTCTTTCTTCACTTTCTACTGTAGATAATCTTAGTCTTCTTTTCATTGTTTTCTTTTTATTTAATATTTTGTCATTTGAAAAATGCATTCATGTATATTAGTTTCCTTCAACTTTTCTCAATATAAATATTTGATTCCTACATTTATGACAAATTATTTACTTTAACATCTCTTTACTATTGAGCATATTAGATTCTTTGTTTATTTGAGACTGGACATGTAGCTCAGTGGTAGAAAACATTCATTGAATATATTGAATATTTGAGACCCTGGGTTTGATAATTCACACCAAACATAATAAATTTACTTTACATGCCAAACTTTTGGTGA
Organism: Cryptotis parvus; assembly: GCA_021461705.1. Lineage (NCBI taxonomy): Eukaryota > Metazoa > Chordata > Mammalia > Eulipotyphla > Soricidae > Cryptotis > Cryptotis parvus. The sequence goes on along the minus strand of JAJIBD010005038.1, from coordinate 145,954 downwards.
ATTTTTCATTCACTTTTCACGAATTCAAACAGTGTTTTTAGGCTTAAAAGAAAAGAAACAATAAAATAAAGTAAAAATAGCTTATCTGTTATATTGTATTGTATACAGTATTTAGAAATTCAGAAACCCTGCTAGTGTGTGTGTGTGTGTGTGTGTGTGTGTGTGTGTGTGTGTGTGTGTGTGTAAAGCCAAGAGAAGACAAAGATGAAAAGAGCTGCTGTGGAAAGAGAGGGTTACTCTTATGACAGGGTTTAAGACTAAATGTAAACTTTCATGCTAGGCTGAGGACACCCCTAGAATGAGCTGGTGCTTTCCTAGTCCATGGCCAATATATAAAATCAGCAAGAACTCTGGAATGTGGCACAGTAGGAGTTTCTAATTACAATTTTTCAGATTCCAAGGGTTATAATTTTCTCTTTATGTGAATGTTAGAAATTCCTCATACAAAGATTTATTGACATGAGATTACATGGGAATGTTACGCTAATAATACATGTTGATTGGTTGCTGCAGGCAGAAACTGCTTTGTTTGACAGGATTCCTGTTAAAGGATCATCTTGAAGAAGTAGGTAAAAATATTAATTTGACTCACATTGTGTTCTTTCATAACCTTTGATTTTTTCTTATGCTTGGGAAAACCTTCAAACATATTAACCACAAATTTTATTGATTGTAAAATATTTCAAGTGTATTAACTTTTTGAGCATTTAAAGACAAGTATATATTGCTTTGTTTAATGAAAGTAGAAATAAATGACTTGTTAATGCTCGATTTTTAGAACTTGAAAAGTATTTAGCAACAATTTCATCTTTTTCTCTTTTATAGTTGGAGAAACTAAAGTCCACATATATCAAACGACTCAACTCAGCCTGGTTTTGAAACAAAGCAGAAAGTGCATAAAGTTAGTGACAAAAAAAAAAAGATAAATATAGCTCTTAGTTTTTATGATAAAGCTTCTTTTTTTGGCCTTTTTGGGTCACACCTGGCAATGCTCAGGGGTTACTCCTGGCTCTCTACCTCTGTACTCAAAACTTACTCCTGGCAGTGCTTGGGAGAACATATGGGATGCCAGGGATTGGATTCGGTAGACTGTGAGCAAGGCAAACACCCACCCACTGTACTATTGCTCCAGGACACTTTTTTTTGTAATAAAGCTTTTAGCCACTTTCAAATGTGTAACAAGATCTCATTGACCAGAGAAATTGATGGTGAAACAAAACAGTCTAGAAAAACTGATTTTTTCTTGATGTCTTCTTCCTTCCCACTGCTGTGGCACAGGTTTCCTGGAAGCACACCCTCTCTATCTGAGGGTTGATCTGGACTGAACTTGTATTTCATCTGCCACTCTCTCCTCAATCCTGAATCTCTTGGCATTGCTTTAATATCTGTAATCTATGGCTTTCAATTTCTAAAGCTGAGTTAGAAACACCTATAAGATTTATGTGAGAAGTGTGCTTTTTTAAAATATTATAAAGAAATCACTTTAATAAAACACACTTGTGTTTCATTATTTTTCATGATATTTGTATTTTTTTGGAGGGAGCAATACTCTAAATTAGGAAAGACAACAGATAGGATGGGAAAGGAGAATAAATGGGATGCCAGGAGGAAGTGAAACAGAGTTAGAACTAGAGTTGTTGTTTGGCTAATGTTTAATAATCAGTAAGACAATTAAATCAGAGATGAATAAATAAACATATAAGGTTCTCACCAAATCAGTTTTTTCCCCACCTATGTTACTTTATTTGAATCTCCCAGTAGCTTTGTCGGGAAAAAGTGACAATAAATAACTTTAAAAAATATGAAAACCAGTTTTCAAACATGCTTATTATCTTGCCCACCTGCATGCAGCTTTTGCCAAAGTGGCAGAACAAACCCAAAGCACAAACCATTCAGCTATGGAGTGCATCCTCTCCTAACTATACCTCCCCCTTTAGATTTATTTCTAGTAAATTTAATATATTAGATAACTCAGCTAATCAGAACCTTCTGGCAGTAGGTCCCATTTGTGTGTATTTTAGTAGCTATTTAAGATGAAAGTAATATTTGATAATAAAATGTGCTTTTCTAGTGTCAAGAAAATAGGTATTTATGATATAATATAAATTTACACTTTTGCCATTTCAGTGATGGAAAGTTTAATTATGTTTGCATGTGAAGGACAGTTTTTTACTGACATTTGTTATGATATTTAGTACTGGTTCAAAATTTGGATTTGCAAAGCTATTGCTATAACCTAAATATTGACTTATGTCCTTCCCAGTAGGCCAATGAAAATGTTTTGGAATATGTTGTTGATATCACCCGAAGAATGGAGATTTGTGTTTTCCAGAATAAAATAATTATATTTAGTTCCAAAAGATGTGAATGGATCTTAATTAAAGGTCAAAAGAAAATCTGTTAACAAAAGAAGTAACCTCTTTGATATGACTCTTTCAAGATATTTTATTTAATAAGACCATCAGCTTGAAATAATGGGGTAAGGGCCGGAGCGATAGCCCAGCGGGTAGGGCGTTTGCCTTGCACGCCGGCGTTTGCCGGCCCGGTTCGATCCCCGGCATCCCATATGGTCCCCTGAGCACCGCCAGGAGTAATTCCTGAGTGCAGAGCCAGGAGTAACCCCTGAGCATCGCCAGGTGCGACCCAAAAGCAAAAAAAAAAAAAAAAAAAAAAAGAAATAATGGGGTAAGAGCAACATTGTGTTTTTCAGAAAAATCATTTTTTTTTTTTTACACAATGGTCTATTTATTTGTATTCTATGAATAAAAGCAAAGTTTCAAGAAATAGCAAAAATCACTCAGATTCTGTGAAAATGGTGGTTACGAAAAAAAAGAAGGGAAGGAATAATTTTCTTCTTTTTTAGGTATATTCTTATAATTGTCTTATAGTCTTATGAAATATTATCTAAATTACATACAAAGTCTATGCTCATATTGTTTTATAATACCAGCATTTTGCATATAGTATGCTCCAGTTAAAACCTTAATATGACTATCTTACTAACATTTTTTCAAACTTTCAAAGAGGAGCTTTATAATTATTAATTCTGAGCCCTTAAAATTCCTTTAACTTTTTCATTTGTAAGAGGTTTTTTTTTTGGTTTGTTTGTTTGTTTAGGTTTTTTAAAAATTTTTTTGTTATCACTATCACTATCACTATCTTCCCATTAATCATCTATTTGCTAGAGCGGGCACCAGTAATATCTCCATATGTCCCGTCACATGCTAGTAGAACCCAAAGGCATCCGCCGCTCCAGGAACATAAAGAGCCTCAAACAATTATATTAGGTCACAGGAATGACCTAATATAAATGTTACTGGTATTTGGCATATCAAATACTACACGAGCAGCTTGCCAGGCTTGCCATGCGGGTGGCATACTGTTATAGTCACCTCTAAATAAAGCATTTATTGATAAACCGTGTGGCCGCGATAGTCTGGTCTGCTGGGTGGAGTTGTGACGAGAGGGAAGTCCGATGTGGAAAATGGCGGGCCCCATGGAGTGGGGAGGGTGGTCTGGCTTGTTGTGAGGCTCAGCTGGGGTGGCAGGCCAGGGCTAGAACCCGCCATGCCTCCCGGGTGCCTCACGAGAAGCTGGGCAGAGGGAGAGCAAGGAGCAGCTCTGCCCCATGTCTGAGAGTCTCTGGTTCAGCATACCTGGACCCGACTGAAAAAAAAACTGCTGCAGGTGGCTGTCCATGATTCGGCGCTGATAGTCTGGTCTGCTGGGTGGAGTTGTGACGACAGGGAAGTCCGGATGTGGAAAATGGCGGGCCCCATGGAGTGGAGCGATAGCCCAGCGGGTAGGGTGTTTGCCTTGCATGCGGCCTGCCTATGCCAGCCTGGGTTCGATCCCCGGCATCCCATATGGTCCCCCGAACACAGCCAGGAGTAATTCCTGAGTGCAGAGCCAGGAGTAGCCCCTGATTATTGCCGGGTGTGACCCCCAAAAAAGCAAAAAAATAAATAGGAAGTGTATAAATAGATTTTACAAAGAGATAGCACAAGTTTGACTAGAATTCAGATCCCACAAAAATTTTTATTATACCACCGTGAAACATACAATTACAAAGGTGTTCATAATTGGTTCTTTGTAATACAGTATACCAGCACCCATCCCTCCACCAGTGCCCCCATTTCCACCATCAATGTACCCCACCCTCCCTACCCACCCCCATGCTGCCTTAATAGCAGGTACCCCAGTTTCCTCTCTTTGTCTCTCTGTCTCTCTCTCTGTCTCTGCATCTCTCTCCCTCTTATTTTACACATTGTGGCTAGCCCTGCATATATTTAGAGTTTATCACTTAAGTCTCTTTGTGTATATTCAATGGTGAGTTTTAATCTGCCATTACCATTTCCCATATTTAGTAAAACACTGGTATCTATTTATATCCTATTAATGAATGCAGTCATTCTATATCTGTCCTTTTCCTTCTGACTAATTTCACTCAGCATGATAGTCTCCATGTCCATCCATTTGCAGGTAAATTTCATAATTTCATCTTTTCTGATAGCCGCATACTATTCCATAGTGTAGATGAACCACAGTTTCCTTAGCCAGTCCTCTGTTCTTGGGCATTTAGGTTATTTCCAGATTCTAGCTATAGTGAATAAAGCAGAGATGAATAAAGAAGTACAGATAGTGTTTCTGCTATGTGTTAGAAAAATCATTTTTCAACAGAATTGTGCTCTGGAATTTACAGGCTTAATTAGTTTATTTCAAGAAATTATTTGGGGAAATCTCATTTGCCTAGCAGTGTGTGATTCCTGTGGGACACATGCTTACATTTTGCTGAATTTAAAACTCTACAATAGCTATTGGAAAAATAAAGATATATTCATGTTGAACTGTGGGGAACCACATGTTGATAAAGAGTCCATTTTATGTCTTGGTTTGTGGAAAAGAACGTGAAAACTCCGTGTTCTGTGTTATTTTTTCCCTTTTGACAGTACTGATAGACTGCCGCAGGCAGTCTCAAAATAATAGCATGAGGTTAACTGACAATTGCAGGTGTATTTATGCTGATATTCTGATATTAGCATTCTGCTTAAAAATACTACTGGAGGTGATACAGAATGCATCCAAATAAAATGTCCTTATTAGTGAGAAAAAAAACTTAGCTGGCAGAAGATGTTTTATTTTAAGTGATCGATAGAAATATTTGTAGCTATTTTAATAATCTGCCACATTGATCTGAATATTTGCTAAATCTGTGCACTGAGAGAAGAGACTCCATTTAAGGAAGATGTTATAAAGCATTCCTCACACACACACACACACTCACACACACTTGCACATTCACATACCATTATATGTATATACACACCCAATAGTTTGAGACTCAATTTTTTGGGAAACTTTCTAAATCTGAACTGTTAATCCTGGGGCGTCTTGCATCTCACCCTAGATTCAACTCTACCCGACTCTCAGTTGACCACAGTTCCCCTGTTCCTATCAATATTTAATCAGTATAAGTTGCTGATGTGGAAGTGGAATGACTTTGAGGTATGTGTTTTCCCAGTAGACTCCTTTGAGGGCTGAGGTCCAGGTCCGGGATCCTCTTAAGAACCCTGCCCTAAAATTACAACTCCCACAAATCTGCAAGTAGTTCTTCCCCTTTCCTCACTGGGCAAGAGAAGATTACAACCTTTTACTGTAGTCAGGCCTAGATTCTTCATCATTCCTTTTTGCTCCTTTAACCTCAGTTATATCCTTGTAAATAATTCTGTTATTGAATTTTTTTTATTTTATTTTATTATTTTTTTACTGTGTTACCTTTATTTATATTTTTAAGTATTTTATTATACCACAACCTAGAACTGAGCATTAAATAGAGGCAAAAGAATTTTCTTCAATTAATCTGAGTTTGTTTCTGTTTTCCCTGAGGAACCTCCAACTAAAAGTATGTTAGCCACTTGTGGTTCTAAAGTCAAATAAAACTCAAGATTACTATTCCCTCAACTTGATGATCAGTAAGATACAGTATACAGGGTTACTGGGAGACAGAAAAAGCTTATCTGAAAATAGTTGGCAATGGAGCCGATGCAGTTGGGCCTCACGGGTAGCTTATGTGAGGTTGGTAGGGGAGGGAGATGGTCACTTTCTCCCCAGCCACCTCTGCTGCCCGAGACCCGCTGGGCAGGCTAAGGACTGATAAAAGGCAAGTCAATCCTAGGCCTTATCCAGGGTTTCCTCAGGGTTCTTGTGTTCCTCGCAGAAAAAGAATTTTCAGGAGTTGATGAGCAGTGAAGTAAAACAGGTTTTCTTAAGGAGGTTTTAGGAAAGGGAAGAAGGAGGGAAAGTATGAGAGAGAGAGAGAGAGTAACACGCTTAATGGAGAACGCAGGCTACTCCACAGATGGAGAGTGAGTAAGAGAGAGAGTACACATCTCAAGAGTGGAGATGTGGGCGACACACATGCTCAGGCACCACATGTGCTCGGCCACATGTACTCAGGTAACATGTGTGCCCAGGCAGCATGTGCACACTGTCCTTTGGCCAGGACAGCTTTTATAGGTTTCTCCCTAAGCTACTCCCATATGGGGCATATACCTAGGTTGCTAGGGCCATTGCCAAGGGGAGTAGACTTTGGGAGTGGTCTTCTTTGAACATCTCCTTTTCTTGACCTCTGTTCCTGCTGGATCTTCTGTCCTGGAATGTAATTGGATTAAGGGCTGGGTCAAGAAGGTGTGCCAGGAGTAATTCCTGAGTGCAAAGCCAGGAGAAAACCCTGAACAATGCCGGGTGTGACCCCCAAAAAAGCAATTAAAAAAAGGTGTATCCAACTTCCTCAGGGTCTATTTTTTGGTTAATGGGTCTTATCATGTCTTGGTTTCTGGTTCCAAAAGGTGACTCTGGACATCCTTAGGGGCAAAGATTCATTGCCATGTGGGGTCCTCCTGTCTGCCTGCCTACATCAGAGCCACCTTTTGGTGATGAGACTTGATAGGATTTTTATTATTTAAAATTTAAAAGAATGTTATAGAAATCCTTAAATATCATCTCTCACTTTTGGCAGTCACCAATTCCTGAAACTAATGGCCAATGTTTTCACCTCTCTTTCCCCCACTTTGATACCTGCACCCAGGCTCTCCACCCCAAGATTATTTATTAAAACATTTTCATTTATTTCTTCGAATTATATAGTACCAACATTCTCCAGAAAAATAATGATTGAACTTTCGTATAATCAAGTAATGCTCAGAATTAAGTAATCATACTAGAAATCTTATTTTTACTACTTTATGTTAAACAAGGAGCAGATAAATGCTATATGCTATTATAATTAGTCTCTTTTTCTGTTTATATTTTTTCTACATATATCTATCTATATCACTGTATTACTGTATCACTGTCTTCCCGTTCATCATTGATTGACTCGAAGCAGGCACCAGTAATATCTCCATATGACCTGTCTCATGCAAGTAGAGCCCAACGGCACCTGCTTGCTCCAGGAACATAAAGAGCCTCAAAATCATTCCATCAGGTCATAGGAATGAGATCTATAATTGTTACTGGTATCTGGCATATCAAATACAACACGGGTAGCTTGCCAGGCTCTGCCATGCAGGTAACATACTCTTGTAGTCATCTCAAAATCCAGCATTTATTGATGAACCGCGCGGCCGCTTGCGGCTGCACGAGCCGGGCAGTGATAGGCTGGTCTGCTGGGTGGAGTTCTGACAAGGGGGGAAGTCCGGATGTGGAAAATGGAGGTCCTCATGGAGTGGGGGGGTCGTCTGGCTTGTTGTGAGGCTCTGCTGGGCTGGCGGGCCAGGGCTAGAACCTGCCATCCCTCCTGGGCACCTCATGAGCGGCTGGGCACAGTGAGAGCCTAGTAGCAGCTCTGCCCCATCTATCTATATACATAGATATATATGTATTCATTCATGCATATAGGTATAAATATCTATAATATTCTTTATATAATCATATAGATAATTATGTGTGTTTTTTACTAGCAGTTTCATTGTCAGAAAAAACAATGTTATTGGGCAAGCTGAATTTTTTTCAGATGTAGTTTGTTGTTGCATCCTGAATTGAAGCTTAAAAGACTTTTCTCTCATCTCATAACCTTATCATTAAAGGTAGAAATTAATCTGACTTTTGTTTTCCATTTTTGTTTTTGGCAGAGGGGTTGATAAGGCCACAAGATGGAATATACAAATTTCAGGAGGAATAGTCTGCTTCTTGTTTTTGATGCTAATAGCTATTGATAATCATTGCTTTAGGCCAGTGGTTTTCAAACTTCAAGTCTATCAGCATCTTTTGAAAGACTTGTTAAAGCCTGACTGCAGGCCCCATGAATGTACTTCAAAAACTATACCTTATTCTCATGAAGTCATCCCATCCTAGACCTAGAATAAGCAATTTGTTCAGGGATCCCTGGATATTTTTAGTAAAAAACCCTATTGAGAGCCTATATTCTGAAGGCTGAACAAAAGCTATACTCATCATTGTTTCTGCAGTTTGGAGTTTGGAAATGTATATTTTAAAAATTCCATATCCATAATGATTCTTCCTAGTAATTCAAGAGTATAAGAGTTTTACTTAACTGTACAATAGAATCATCTTCCTTTTACAATGAAAAAATGACTGCTTTTAATAATGTCAATTTAGTTCGCATATATTTGTCCTATACTAGTCAGATAACAACCTCTGAATTACCTAGGATGTTCTGTCCAATCAAAGTACAATTCCAAAAAACAGTCTTGTAGCTTTTTGCTATGCTTTTGATACTTAGGGCATATTCCTTCAGGGTTATATGATGAATTACTGTGTTTAAAATGTCTTGAAATAGTTCCTTTCAATGCTGATACACCCCTACTAAATATATATTAAGGTCACTTTTATACTTTTATTTTTAACATTTGTATTTTCATATTGAACTTATTTTATAATTATATAAGATATCTACAGAATCAAAATTTTATTATTAGTAGTTTATTATTGTACCACCATGAGAATTACAAAGATGTTCATAATTGGGTTTCAGTCATATGGTGCTCAAGCAGTGCCCCATTCCCACTACCAATGTCCCCATATTCCCTCCCACCTCCCCAGCCTGCCTCTATAGCAGGTACTTTTCTCTCTCTCTCTCTCTCTCTCTCTCACTCTACCTATCTATTTCTCTGTCTCTCTCTCCCCCATTCTCTTACACATTATTACTTACCCTACAGACATTTAAGGTTTATCATGTAAATCTCTTTGTGTATATTCAATACTGAGTTCTAGTTCTATTGTTACCATTTCCCACAATTAGTAGAACACTGGTATATATTTATATCCCATGAATGAATGCAGTCATTCTATATCTGTCCCCTCCCTTCTGACTATTTTCACTCAGCATGATAATATCCATATCCATCCATTTGTAGGTACATTTCATGACTTTGTCTTTTCTGAAGCTGCATAGTATTCCATTGTGTAGAAGAACCATAGTTTATTTAGCAAGTCTTCTGTGTTGGGCATTTATTTGTTTCCAGAGTCTATCTAACATGTATAGTGCTGCGATGAATATAGAAGTACAGATTGTGTTTCTGCTGGGTGTTTTGGGTCTTCAGGGCATATTCCCAGGAGTGGTATCGCTGGTCAAATGGGAGCTCAATATCTAGTTATTTGGAGGAATGTCCATATTGTTTTCCAAAAGGACTGGACCAGTCGGCACTCCCACCAACAGTGAATAAGAGTCCCTTACTCCCTGCATCCTCACCAGCACTGGTTGTTCTTGCTCTTTTGGATGTGTGCCAGTCTCTGTGGTGTGAGATGATACCTCATTGTTGTTTTGATTTGCATCTCCCTGATGATTAATGATGAAGAGCACTTTTTCATATGCCTTTTGGCCATTCAAATTTCTTAATTTTTGATGTTTCTGTTCATTTATTCTCCCCACTCTTTTGATGGGGTTGGCTGTTTTCTTCTTGGAAAGTTCTACTAGTGCCTCATATATCCTGTATATTAACCCCTTATTGGATGGATAGTGAGTGAATATTCTTTCCCAGTCTGTGGACTGTCTCTGTATCTTGGTCACCATGTCTTTTGAGGTGCAGAAACTTTTCAGTTTTATATAATCCCATTTGTTTATCCTTGCTTCCATTTGCTTTGTCTGTGGTGTTTCATCTTTGAAGGCCTTTAGCTTCGATGTCAGAGCATTTTTTCTTTATTTTCTTCAATGAACCTTATAGATTCATGTCTGATGTCGAGATCTTCAATCCATTTTGATATGACTTTTGTGCATGCCATTAGAAGGAGGTCTAAGTTCATTTTTTACACATAGCTGCCCTTTCCCAGCACAATTTGTTGAAGTGACTTTCTTTGTTCCACTTAATATTTTTATCCTTTATCGAAGATTAAGTGATTGTATATTTGAGAGTGTGTTTCAGGATATTCAGTTATATTCCATAGGTCTACAGGTCTATCTATACCAATACCATACCTTTTAATTATGACTGTTTTGTAGTAGAGTTTGAAGTTGGGGAAAGTGATAACTCCCATCTTCTTTTTCCCAAGGATTGCTTTAGCTATTCATTGGAATTTACTATTCTCTACAATTTCAGGAGAGTGCTTGGTCATTTTCTTCAATGAATGTCATGGGTATCCTTAGAGGGACTGCATTGAATCTGTATAAAGCTTAGGGAGTATTATCATTTTGATAATGTTAATTCTCCCAATCCATGAGTAGGGAATGTGTCTCCATTTCCTCAGGTCCTCTTTTATTTTGAAGCAAGATTTTTTAGTTTTCATTGTAGAGATCCTTTACATTCTTAGTCTGTTGGAGGCCCTGGCCAGCAGCTCCCAGCACAAAGGAGGGAGACCTAGATCTTGCTAGACTTCATCCCTGTGAAAGGAGAGGGAAGGGCTTGGGAGAAACTCTGCCTTCTTGCTGCTGCTGCAGAAAGGAAACAGGAAGACACCAATGTAGTGGGGGTGGGGAGGAGGGTTCTGGAGAGCAGTTCCTGTTTTATTGAGCACAGCCAAAGCCTTTTGTACAGTTCCTGGGTAGAGGGGATACAAGCACAAGTCGTGCAGCACCTATAAACTCCCTGGCCATAGAGTAACAGCACATGCAAACTCCTGGGCTGTTGCAATAGAATAGCAATTACATATCCCTGTGGTCAGAAGATTAGGCACATTCTGTACTGATGTTTTTCACGTGGATGTATTTGGGCTTTATTTCCCTAAGAACAAGGCCTACTTCTGGGTTCCACTTTCAGGCCCCCAAGGTTGGAAAGAGCCAGGCCCTAAGACCAGCGCTTAGTGCCCAACATTAGTCAAACTGAAAATCAAAATTTTAAAGCAACATCTAATCATATAAATCTAGATTTTGTACGATTTCAACATTTTCTTTTCCTCTACTAAATAAAATTAAAAAGTAAATCTCTTGGTATTTAGAGCTACTTGTACTAAAAAATTGTTATTAGATTTTAAAGGGGTATTTAATAATTTTGATTGTTAAATGATATGATCTAGTAATTATTTTTGTATAAATAATATCTATTTTTTCCCTTTTCTCCTACAATGAGCAATAATGAAATAAGCTAGTAAATTCTTTATCTTTTTCTCTCTCTCAACTAATAATTTTTGATGTAATATCCTTGTTAACCCAAAGAACACCTGTTTTACAGTGAATTTAATATAATCTTAGTGTTTGGTGCTTAAACCATATCTGTGTTTTTGGTATATAGTCAATTATTATTATTACTATTATTATTATTATTATATTTTCTTTTTTGGGGTCATGGCTGATGATGCTCAGGGGTTACTCCTGACTCCAGCACTCAGGATTTATTCCTGGTGGAGCTCAGGGGACCCATATGGGATGCCTGAGATTGCAACCAGGCCAGCTGCATTCAAAGCAAATGCCCTCCTGCTGTACTAACACTCCTGCCCCATCATATTATTCTTATGACCACTAGATTTAAATCTTTAGAAATAATATACATTTCATACTTACCTGTAGTTCTTATGCCAAAGTTTCTCAAGTCCCTTTACTTAAATAAATCTTGCTGGACTAATCCTTTAACTTTTTCTTTAATTTTTGAATCATACATGGTAATGCTCAAGATTTTGTCCTGACTCTGTGCACAAGGATCACTCCTGGAAGGTCTCAGGGGCATAATATGTAGTTCTAGGGATTGAACCTCGGTTATCCATGTGCAATGCAAGACCACTATGCACTGTATTATTGGTCTGTCTCAAATATTCTTCTAAAGAGTATAAGGGACTAGGGCTGGAGGAATAACACAGCACATAGGGTGTTTTGCTTGCATGTGGCTGACCTGGGTTCAATCCCTAGAATTCCATACGGTCCCCTGTGCACTGCCAGGAGTAATTCCTGAGTACAGAGCCCAGAGTAAGAGCATCGCCAGGTGATACTTCCCTTCTTCCCCCAAAACACCAAAAAATAGTTAAGGGACTAAGTTTCCCTCAGTATTTGCATGTTTATAAGTTTGAATCTTTTCTATGTGAAATTCAGTTTTTTTAATCTTACTTTGCCTTTCTTTTTTCTTTGGTAGGGCCATACCTTGAGGCATCAGGGTTTACTCTTGGTGGACTTGGGTTACCACATGGAGTGCTAGGGATTGAACTGAGGTCAACTGCATGCAAAGCAAGTGCCCTACCCACTGGACTGTCTCTCTGACTTGGCTTCTGCTTTACTTTTTTAAAAAAAATAAAACTTAGATACATGTATATTTTTGTTCTCTTCAGATTTATTGTGGAAGTCTTTTTTTTTTTTGTGGCCACTCCAGGCTATGCTTAGGACTTACTCCGGTTCTGTGATCTGGGAACTCTCTTGTCAGTATAGAGGACCACATAGGCTGCTAGAATAAAACATGGGTTGACGGCATTCAAGATAAGCACCCTACCTGTGACATTGTCTCTCAGGCCTTAAAGTCTAATAATCAAATTTTCTTTCTCTAATGTGTCTTGGTGCTTTTGTGTGATTTAATAATATATTTTTCCCTCTTAAAATCCAATAATTAGGTGGTACAGATATATCTGGGATAAGACACCTACTTTTGCCTTGTATGCAGACTACCCCAGATCTATCTGACAATGCATGTAGTCCCATGAGCAGTACTAGGGTCACTACTGAGCTCAGAGCCAGGAATAGTTCCTCATCACCACTGGGTGTGACCCCCCACCCCAAACCAAAGCCAACCGCTACATCTAGTGACTTGAGGCCAGAGAGCTCAGTGGGAGATCCCCGGCTCTGTCTGGTTGCCAGAGCACTAGCAAGAATAATCCCTTGAAGAACTGGGAGCAGCTCCCAGGAATGCCAAGTGTGGCCACCCTGCCCTCACCTCACTCTGCACCACTAAATTCTATAATTTGTAGACTATGCCTCAGGGTTAGTTATTATAGACTTGTTTCCTATTATGTAGGGGTCCTTTTCAATTTCTATTTTAAAATCTATTATAAAAAAGATTATAAAAATGATATTCCTGGGCTGGAGAAATAGTAGAGGGACTTGTCTTGCACCCAGCCAACTTCGGTTGGATCCAGGTACTGTATAAGTTTCCCTGTGAACTATCAGGAGTGGTTCCTAAGCAAAGAGTCAGAAGTAGGACCTGAGTACTATTGTGTGGTAACTCAGAACTCCTAATTCTTTAATAAAGGTTTTACAGAATTATAGTTTTAGCATTTGCCCTATTGCTTTGAATTTTTTCTCCAAAGATTACGTTTTATTTATATTGGTTATTCTTTGCCTCTCTTCTTTGTCTATCACTTATTTTTAAATGCTTTTAAGAAAATCTCTTTGTTAAATTATATCTGTGAAAATTTCCTCTTTTTTCAAATTTTGCTTCTCTTAAAGCATCTTCTATTGTGCTTATTTGCCTTTGTGTCTGTTAGCTTTAGAAATAATTATTTCCCCTTTCATTTAAAAAGTTCTTCTGAATTTTTACCTCTTTCAAGTCTAGTTTTTCTTCACCTACCTTCTCAGTTTTCTACTTCTTAATTATTTTAACCTTTATAGGTTTTATTATTTCTTTATCATATATGATTTTGAAACATTTGGTTCCTCATATGTTTTTTGGAAGTATTTTCCTGATGTGCTTCTATTGTACAAAGAACTTATCTGCTCTTTATTTCATTATATGAGGGATTTATCTCATCTTTATTCTCTCAGTTTTATATTTGGGAGCGGGGTGGAGATTTGTTTCTCTTTGTTGGAAAGTGAAATGTCTTTTCCTTTACTTTTGCAAGAAAAGGTTCCAGAATAGCTACTTCTCTGGCTACTTCAGGAAAGTAAAGAAATTGCCTTAAACACTCTTAGATATTCTTTGTCTGCTCACGTTCCCCAATTTCTTTTTTTCTTTGCATGAATATTCTCTTTTCCTATTCATTTTGGTTTTGTTTTCAGAGGTTAGTGCTAAATTTTGTGGTAAAGGATTGTCTTGTTACTCAATGCCTTATTTTCTTTGACTATTTATGCACCAGACTTCAAAATGACTAGGTCTAACAAATCATGCTTTGGACCTTTTGAACTCACGTTTGATTTTGAATTTTTAAAACTCCCTATTTTCTCTTGCTATGTTCAGAGAGGCCCACTGAGCTTTCTCTGAATAACTGACACTGAGTTGAGAATTTTGATCTCTGGGATATCAGTCGTCTCCCTGCTTTCCTTGCAATTCTTCTGATTTTCATAACACACAAATCTTGTAGTTTGGGGTGATTCAGCCACATTCATTCATGTTTTGGATTTGTAGGTATATCTGGTGACCTACTGTTATTATTAATTTACTTTCAATGGAGTTTTGTTTTCTCCTTTGAAAATCGCCCTATTTATTTGGAGGGTTCAGGGAACTACTATACTGAACACTGCTTGAACTGAATATTGGAAAACTGGCTGGGTGTGTAGGACAGGCGGTGGGAAAGGAAAGTGCAGGATTGAAAGCAGAGGGCTTTTAAAAACCCACAAATCATGTGGGAAGGTAAAAGGTGTAAACACTATGACGCAATAGCAGTGGTGCACTCTGCATCTGCCTACTAGTAAAGAGCTAGTGTGAGGTAATGGAGAGAATGAGTGAGGGAGACAGGTGGTGTTTGGTCACAATGAACCTTGTATGCTAAACTAAGAAGTAGGAACTTGAATGCAATAGGGAGCTGTTCAAGAATATAGAGTGAGGAAGTGGCATTCAATTAATAATTCAGAAAGGTTTCTCTGGCAGCAGTGTAGACAATGCTCTTCTGGTTGCCCAGGGGTAGACGTTCCTCCCCTTATTTGGTTACTGTGGTCAAGTGAAAAGTGATGAGACACTAAATCAGGGAATCGGCAGATGGAACAGCAGTGCTGTTCATGAGTTAAGTCTACAGGCTATGGTTAGTAATTATATAATGGTTAGTTGGATCTCACCCACTTTAGATGTTGAAAGCTCCTTTCACTGTGTATCTTGAAACATTCTGAACAAATAGTACTAGGAAGCTGCAGCAACCACACAAACATTGCTTCTAATAAAAATCAAACAGAAAAAAAACAGACCTTTCTGCTTTTATAGGAGTGAGTTACCTATATGACGTATTGTATAATGACCTACACATTTAAAAAGCTATCATTTTCTATCAACCTTTTAAACTAGGGAGGCCCATACTAAGGAGGGTAGAATAAAATCCAAGAAATAAACTCCAGATTGTCTTTATTTCTTATTACAGAGAGCTCAACATTTTTATGTTCCCTCATCAACAAAAAAAGACTCCCCCTACACACCCTCCATGCTTTCTATTTATGTTCACCTGCTACTCAATTAACACCCCATCAAACTGCACGCTTGCAGGGGGTTTATTGTCAGACCACTGCACTGCAGTCCTTAACCCTCTATCTCACCTATATTACACATGGAGTTAAAAACAGTTCCCTGACTGTGCTCGGAAAACATGTCTTTTCATTTGGTGTTTGTGTAAGGTTTTCCTTATGTGCACTACCCTGGTGTTCATAAAGTTATAACTGTATCTCCATGAGTCTGACATTCATTACCTTCCACAGGACTGTAAAACATGCTTTTCTCTTTTAACTGTGTCTACTTACATGTTTCATAAAATAAACTTTAAATATTGCCATAAATTAATTAGCATTTTTCCTCTATTAGGAAAAGCAGATGAAGTTTTCACCAGCACAGCTTTAGTCTAGTTAGACATTTAATTGACTTCTGTGGAGAACACAATGGAATGTCCCTATCCAGTTTTGTCATATGCTTTTATATATGTACTTGTAATGTACTTGTCATTTACTTTTATATATGTACTTGCATTAGCTGAGTAATGCCAATTCACTTATGGGAATTCAAGTGTAAGATTTTGGGGGATTTTTAAAAAAGTATTTATTATACCACCTTGCAATATACAATTACCAAAATGTTCATGATTGGGTTTCAGTCATACATTATTCTAGCACTGCCTCTCCACCAGTGCCCTATTCCCACCACAAATGACCCCAAATTCTCTTCCCGCGCTCCCAGCCTGCCTCTATGGCAGGTACTTTTACTTTTTTTAAAAACAAAATTATACCACTGTGTGATATACAATTAAAAAAGATGTTCATGATTGGCTTTCATACATTTTTTTCCAGAGCCAATCCCTCCACCAGTGCACCATTCCCACCATCAATATCCCCAAATTCCCTTCCCCCTCCTCCAGCCCGCCTCTATAGCAGGTACTATTTCTCTTGTTTCTCTCTCTCTCTCTCTCTCTCTCTCTCTCTCTCTGTCTGTACATTGTGGCTTGTCCTACAGTCATTTAGGGATTATCATGTAAATCCCTTTCTGTACATTCAATTTCTAGTGTGGTACTAATATTTCCCATAATTAGTAGAGCAATAGTATATACTTATATACCACTAATGAATGCAGTCATTCTATATCTGTCTTTTTCTCTTCTGATTAATTTCATTCAGCATGATACTCTCCATGTACATTCATTTACATGTAAACTTCGGTAACTTCATCTTTTCTGACAGCTCCATAGTATTCTATTGTGTAGATGTACTACAATTTCTTTAGCCAGTCTTATTTTCTTGGGCATTCAGGTTGTTTCCAGATTCTGGCTATTGTGAATAGTGCTGCAATGAACATCGAAGTGCAGATAGTGTTTTTTTTCTGTGTGTTTTTGGGTCTCCAGGGTATATTCCCAGGAGTGGTATTGCTGGGTCAAATGGGAGCTCAATATCTAGTTTTGAAGGAATGTCCATATTGTTTTCCAAAAGGGATGCACCAGTCAGCACTCCCACCAACAGTGGTTGAGAGTTTGGGGCGATATTTTTTTCTTTGATATTTTGGTTTTTAAGTATTTTATTATACCCCGTGAGATATACAATAAAAGATATACAATTAAAAAGTTCTGTTTGGGTTTTGGTCATACAGTTGATTTTTTTTTCCTAGAGGAACTGCATCTGATGGTGTTCAGGGCTAACTCCTGGCTTTGTACCCTGGGATCAATACCCACAATATCTAGGGATTAAAACTGGATCGGTAACATGCAAAGCAAATGCCTTATCTCCAACACCAGCTCTTCCTCCCTGAGAGCATTTTTATGAAGAAAATTAGCATATTCTCTTCTCTCAAAATATTTTCACTAATTTCAGAAAATTTTCTAATTTAATTTGTTCTTTTTATCTAATATCCCAATCACTTTTAGCTTAAATATATATATGTGAATATATATATATATTTGTTGGTATTATACATATGTAGTTCTATATATACATATCTACACATACATAAATATAGTACTTTTATAGGGTTTTTTAATGCATAGCTTGACAGTAGATTTCCTTTTTGTGGGAGTTGAATCTCTGAATGCAGCAATTATGTGTACCTAGGTCGAGAAGTCAACATGATGAATGACCTAAAACGTGAGCTGCGCAAGAGGAAGAGAGCAACATGGAATGCCTTCAAAAGCATCAAAGAAATAGCTAAAAAGACAAAGAACCTCTGGCTCTGGGCACATCTCTTCAACTCCACCATTCTCCCTGCATTAACATATGCCTCAGAGACCTGGGCCCTACGAAAGCAGGATGAGAATGCTATTCGGGTCTCCCAAAGAGGAATCAAAAGAGCTATGCTTGGAATATCACGCCTCACTCAAGTGAGAGAAGGAATCGGAGCTACGACCTCCGTGACTGTTCCAGAGTCAGGGATGCTGTCTCGTTTGCCAAGGCATCAAAAATCAGATGGGCTGGACATGTAATGCGATTTGGAGACGACCGCTGGACTAGAGCTGTTACCAACTGGATCCCACAGGATGTCAAAAGATCACATGACCACCCACTTACAAGATGGTCAGTCTTCTTCGTCAAGCGGTTTGAGGCTCTTTGTACTCCTGAAGCAATCAGATGCCATTGGGCTACACTGACATGTGATAGGGTCAAATGGAAATATTACTGGTGCCCACTCGAGCAAATCGATGAATAATGTGATGTTAAGTGATCAAGTGATCAAGTGATCTGGGTTAACTACATTTTAACTTTTGCCAAAAAAATCTTATGTTGCCACCGAATATTTTAATTGGCAAAAATGTCTCAAAATAATTATGAGTGAAATTGTATCTTAGTCATATACAGGACTTTTTTAGGCCAGGTAGAAGAGTAAGTGGGAAAATAGTTGAAATGTGATCATCTATAATTGGTTTTTGTTGTTGTTTTGGTGCCACACTCAGCAAGCTTAGGTCTTAATCTTGGTTCTATGCTCAGGGATCACTTTTTGGTTTGGAATTAGGGTAGCATTTGTGGAATGAAACCTTGGTTGATGCCAGGTTCTTTGGTTCTATAATTGTCCACAAGCAGTTGCCCTTGGGCTCTACTAGCATGAGATAGGACATATTGAGATGTTACTGGTGCCCGCTAGAGTAAATCGATGATGAACGGGAAGACAATGATACAGTGAATTGAAAGTGGGTCAGAAGAAGTTGGATGTCAGTTATACCACTTTTATTTTATATGTGTTCAAGATATTTAATGATAATACCTTATCTTAAAATTATCTTATTACTTTGTATTAGATATTATTTGGTTTAATACAGAAAATTATGTCCAATTTGTTTTATCTTTAAATTTTTTAAACATCTATGTCTTTGTGTTTTGGATGGTATGTGGCTATCCTTTAAGACATTTGTTTTCTCAGGTAGAAATATTTCAGGTCTGTGATTTTTA
This sequence comes from Cryptotis parvus, assembly GCA_021461705.1. Lineage (NCBI taxonomy): Eukaryota > Metazoa > Chordata > Mammalia > Eulipotyphla > Soricidae > Cryptotis > Cryptotis parvus. The sequence goes on along the minus strand of JAJIBD010005038.1, from coordinate 126,810 downwards.
AATTTTTCTGATTAACATTGATGTAGCATTTCGTCTATCCCCAAACACAAAAAAAAACATTAATTCAAAAAACATGTGTACTCTATGTTTAAACCAGTGCTTAATACAATAGCCAAGATATGAAAATAACCCATATGCCTAACTATAGATGAACTGCTTACGTGGTATATATACACACTGGAATACTTTGCAGCTCCTAGAAAGAACAAATAATTTCCCTCAACATGATTGAGTGAGAGTATAGCATGCTGATTGAAGTTAGATAACTGAAAGGCATGCAGAATGATCTCTATAATATGTGTGACTTAAATACACAAAGCAAGGCAGGAACAAAAGGGCAGAAACAACATAATGCGAAAACTGATGCACATGACTGTGTTTGGTTGTGAGAGTGGAGTAAAAGAGAAGGGGCACTGGAGTTGTTGGGGGAAGGAGGTGAGTTCACTGGAAGTAGACATGGTGTTGGAATTGTGTGCACAGAGAATCATCATCAACAATATTATAAGTTAAAGACCCTCAGTCAATATAAAAAATAAATATCTTTCTCCTGGTTATCTTTGAATGTGAAAGTTTCTGTTGATTTGCCTGTTATACCTAGAGCAGTGACTCAGAGACTTGATAGATTACACTGGTACGTGCAGAGTTATGGGAGGGTTTTAATTTATATTTTTTGGCAGTGTACAGGGTCCCCAATTTCTCCTGAGAGAACTGGCTTACTTGGGTCATTGCACTGCTAGCTCTAGTGCCTCCATTCACTGCTGCCTTTTTCTTTTATTTATACTTTCCTTTTATTTTCCCCTAGAAAAATGTGCTCATTTATTTATTGAAGCACCATGATTTACTATACTGTTAATAATACGGTTTCGTGCCCACAACGTTCAAGCACCATACCAGCCTCCAGAATGTCTGATTTCCTTCCTTGTTGTCTCAGTCTCTCCCAATTACTTTACCCTCCCACTGCAGCTCCATGAGCCCAGTTTGTAAGTCAGTTCTCAGGTTCTCTGCCTTTGAACATCTGTTATTCCTACACTATATCATCTCATATTCCATAAATGGAGAGGTCATTCTGTGTCTGTCCATGTCCTTTTGGCTGATTTCACTCAACATGATACCCTCCTGTTCTATTCATATAGTGGCAAATTGCATGATTTCTATTTTTTTCTTATGGCTGACTGCTGCATTCTACTTTTAAGTATAAATATAGGGTGATATCGGAGGGTATCCTGGTTCAGTGTAGTTATCAACTTGTCTTTCCCTCCAAATGTGACTTTCATGTTGATGAAAATTACGTGAACTCCTTATACCTACTAAACTGCTCTTGCAACTTCTCCCTTTGAAAAAACTCTTAGTCTATATTGACATTTTAAAAATATTCTTTTAGAGTTATACTTTTCTTTGTCTTACATTTTTAATAAAGCTAATACTGTCTCCTTTTATTTTTATAATATTTGTCTTCATTATGATAAAACAGTTATTTGGAGAAAGGTTTGTATGTATTGAATGTGTGCATACTATTTCATGCTGTTTGTAACTAGAGGAAAGAGTGTAAGATGGTCAGAGTTTTCCATCTTCACCCAGTTTTTCATTTATACCCATAGTGCTTTATAATTCTTAGGTAGCCAGTTCATTTTTTCCCCAAGCATTTTATTGCTTTTATATATCATTCTTTTCTTCTGTTATCATCTAACCACTTTCTCAGGTTTTTCTGTTCTTGTGTTATCATGTTAATATGTTTAATGCTTCATTCTGTCCCCTTTTCCTGTTTAGTCTGTTTCTTATATGAAATTATTTTCGGAAGAGGGCTAAACTTCAAGGTTACATTTTATTTCCCCCAATTGTACTTTTCTCTGGCTGCATATGTTGTGTGTTTCTATCACTTTGTTTATTTTTTTCAAATCCATGTGGAAGGAGAAAACTTTCTATTCTCGCTGTTTGTAAACACCCTATCCTTTGAGTTTCTTCTGCTCACTATCCCTTGGGTTCAGTTAAATTTCCTTTCACATATATCAGGAGGTCTTGTCAAAGGTGGAAATTATCACAAACGTGTGGGAGTCAGAGGTTAGGTAAGACAGGAAATGGAACAGTATGCTAATAATTGTCGAGGGTACTAATGCCAACCTAGAACTGAGCATTAAATAGAGGCAAAAGGATACACATGACAACCCTTTAATGTATGTCCTGCAATCCATAGTCTGGAAGGGAAGGAAAAGAGAAAGAGAGAGAAAGGGAAAGAGATAAAGAACCTGCCATGGAGGTGGGCTGGGGAAAGGTGGAGGGAACCGGGACGTTGGTGGTGGGAGAGATGGGCACTGGTGGAGGGACGGGTGCTGGAACACTGTATGATCAAAACCCAAATATGAACTTTTTAATTGTATATCTTTTTATTTGTATATCTCACGGTGGTATAATAAAATACTTAAAAAAAAGAAATTTCAAAAAAAATTCCCTTTCAGAGGCAGGGCAGAAGAAAAGGTCTATTGGAATTCAGGCACTGTTTCTACTATCCAGTGTGTAATAGTTTCTCCTTGGCTCAATTGATGACAAAAATTCCTTAACGTTCATTCCATTTCTCTTAGGTTCACTGTCCCAGGTCCTGTCTTTTAATTCTAGGGTTTATTTCATCAGAACTAAGTTTCACTGAAATGTTGTGCTCAAGCCAGTCCTTTTCCAAATTTAATGAATTTCTATAGTTTAATAAAGATATAAAAGATTAATTCAGTTAGTTACTTAATATTTATGAACTTATATATCACGATCACGATCCGTCCCCGAATCATCTATTTGCTAGGCGGGCACCAGTAATATCCCATAGTCCTGTCCTAGAGAAGGGTGGCTTGTAAGGACATAAAGCTCAAACAAAGGTCAGGAATGACCTAATATGTGGCATTTAAAGAGTGTAGGCCGGGGGTAAATTTAAACACCTCAAAAAAGCATTACGTGGGCTGGGGCGGGTGGGTCGAGAGGGAAGTCCCGATGTGGAAAGGCGGCCCATGGTGGGTGGGGGTCGCCTGGCTTGTTGTGAGGTTCTGCCGGGTGGTGGGCCAAGGCTAGAACCCACCATGCCTCCCGACTGCCTATGAACGGCGGCCAGGGGGCAAGGAACCGCCTCCCATGAAAGATCTCTACGGGATTGGAAAGAAACCAGGGTGGGTGTCTGATCGGCTGTGATGGGCGGCGCTGGGTGGAGTTCGAAGAGAGGGAAGTCATTGGATGGCGGCGCCCAGGGGGGGGGGGGTCGCTGGCTTGTTGTGGGTTCGCGGGGTGGGCCAAGGTAGACCACTCCCGATGCAGCGGCGGAGGGAGAAGGAAGCTCCAAAGTCTGCCAGATACTGGCCGGTGGAAAGAAACCTGCAGGGTGGGTGTCGTCGGGCTGTTGGCTGGGGCTGGGGGAGTTCTGAAGAGGGAGCCGATGTGGAATGGCGGGCCATGGGTGGGTGGGGGTCGCCTGGCTTTGGAGGTCTCGGGTGGGGGCCGGCGCCCCCGCCTGCACAGGAGAAGGCCGCTCTGCCCAGCTATGAAGATACTGGGGCGGGTGGGTGGGCGGGCTGTGTGGGGGTCGGCTGGGTGGAGTCGAAGAGAGGGAGTGTGGTGGGCGCCCGGGTGGGGGCTGGCTGTGGGGCCGGGTGGTGGGAGGTAGACCCACCATGCTGAGCTACGGCGGGCACAGGAGAGCAAGGAACCGCGCAGCTAAGTCTTGCCAGCATTCGTTGAACTTAATCTTTAGATTATTGGGGCTGAGTAAGGGCAGTTAAAAATCTACTTTATCCCCAAAACTATGCAGATCCAGTAAAAGAATAGGCCCTGTGATTCTGGAAATTATAGATTTCAAATCTGTACAAGGACATGCTGTTGAAACAAAACTTCTATATTTTTATTTTTCTCATAAAATTCATGAGTGGATTTTCCTTATTTTGTTAATCCTACCTATCTTGAATTTAGAGTTGTTTATATTCTAGTGGTAGTTTTTCTCTTGGAGTCTAATTTTGATGAGGATTATTGATTTGTTTTCATAGACATTCTGGAGGGGGTTAGTTTAAATGTCTACCACCAAGCACTTATAACAACTGTGAAAGTGTAGTTTATCCTTTTTAATTACAGCTACATATTCACTTTTCCTTCATACCAAACCCCATATCTTTAGTTTTGTGAGTAACTTAACATGTAAGATGTTAAATGTATTTGACTCACTAATTTTATAGTTGAAAGAAGAAAATCATCTCAGATAAGGTCTCCATTACTAGAAGATTTTGATAGGCACACATAATTTCATATGCCATGTTGCCCAATAGAATAGTACTAGAAGTTATTCTCTTAGGTTTCATCATTGTCATTGGCTTTTCTTGAACAAATCTCATTTGATAAAGTAGAAGCTTGCAGAAACTTTGGGATACTGTATCACTTAAGGTGAAGATCATAATGCCTCTGGCTTACATTAAAAAAATGAGTCTTCAAAGGAGGAGAAACACTTGTCTCTGCACCATGTATTGCATCCATACTATCACCACAACCTTGAATTATCCATTGAAGTATCAGGACAAATGATCAATACCCAAACTCAGAAATAAGTATATGAAAAAACAAAGAAATAAAAATGACATTTTAAATAAGGTTTAAATCATCACTCTCGACAGCATTCCTTTTTTAAAGTTGAACTCCTTTTAAAAAAATTTGGTTTGGGGGCCACATCTGGCAATTCTCAGGGCTTACTCCTGGCTCTGGACTCAGGAATGACTCTGGCTGTCTCAGGGATCATTAGTGGTGCAAAGGATCCTGGGTTGGCCACATGCAAGGCAAATGCCCTACCCTTTGTATTCTCACTGCAGTTTTCTTAAACATAAAATATTTCAAAAAGTTGAATTTTATAAAGAATGATTTATTTGTTTTTATTTTGCTTTTATTTGTTTTTTATTGAAAAGTTGAAGCACAATATTTTAAAAAGTTCAAATGAAATTTCTATAATCACTTTATCACTTGACATCCTGTTATTCGTCAATTTGCTCGAGCGGGCGCCAGTAATATTTCCATTTGACACTATCAGGTACCAGTGTAGCTCAATGGCATCTGGTTGCTTCAGGAATACAAAGAGCCACAAACTGTTTGTTCAGGGTCTTACGAAGAAGTCGGACCATCTTGTAGGTGGGCGGCCACGTGATCTTTTGACATCCAATGGGATCCAGTCAGTAATGGCTCTAGTCCAGCGGTCGTCTCCAAATCGCATTACATGTCCAGCCCATCTGATTTTCGATGCCTTGCAAATGAGACAGCATATCTGACTCGGGAACAGAGACAGATGTCGGAGCTCGGATTCCTTCTTTCACTTGAGTGAGGTGTGATATTCCAAGCAGCCAAACACGGTGTTCAAACCCAATACATCAAGATCCTTTGTGAGCTGTATTACGGATTTACCACCAGGATCTCACCATTCTACAAAGAAGTGATCATCAGTGTCAAAAGAGGGGATCGGCAGGGTGATACCATTTCACCAAAACTCTTTAGTGCCACCCCTTGATAACATCATTAGAATGGGACAATTAGAATGAGAAGGAATGGGAGTGAAAATAGACGGTCGGCAACTACGCCACCTCTGCTGAGGACATCGTTCTAATAACACCAAACATTAGCCACCCGGCACAAATGCTGGCTGACTTCGACCTAGAATGTGGAAAGATAGCTCTGCAGCTGAATCACAACAAAACTGCTTTTATGAGAAATGAACTAGTTCCAGAGGCCCTATTCACTCTCAATGGGATAAACATCTCTGAATGCAGCAGTTATGTGTACCTAGGTTGAGAAGTCAACAGAGTGAACGACCTAAAACCTGAGCTGCAGGAGGAAGAGAGCATCATGGAATGCCTTCAAAAGCATTGAAGAAATAGCAAAAAGACAAAGAACCTCAGGCTCTGGGCACATCTCTTCGACTTCACTGTTCTCCCTGCATTAACATATGCCTCAGAGACCTGGGCCCTACAAAAGCAGGATGAGTTGCTATTTGGGTCTCCCAGAGAGGATTTGAAAGAGTTATGCTTGGAATATCATGCCTCACTCAATTGAGAAAAGGAATCCGGAGTTCTGACCTCCATCGCTGTTCCAGAGTCAGAAATGCTGTCTTGTTCTCCAAGGCATCTATAATCAGATGGGCTGAACGTGTAATGAGATTTGGAGACGACCCCTGGACTAGAGTCATTACCCACTGGATCTCACGGTATGTCAAAACATCACATGGCCACCCAACTACAAGATGGTCAGACTTTTTTTGTCAAGACCCTGAAGGAGTGGTTTGAGGCTCCTCATATTCCTGAAGCAACTAGATGCCATTGGGCTACACTGGCACGTGATAGTGTCAAATGGAAATGTTAGTGGTGCCCACTTGAGCAAATAGATGATTAACTGGATGTCAAGTGATCAAATGATCAAGTGATGGAATTAATCTAAATTATGTAGCATGTAAAATTCTAAGACACATTTAGATACCCCCTTTCATAATAGAATATTTACATATAATGATATATTCTCAGGGAACTTTCCCCAATCATTGATTCTAGGTGTCACTCCAGGCAATATTTGGTGACCTTTAGGGCTGTCACTGGCAACGCTTGTCTTGTGGAACCAGGGAACAAGCTCCTGTGTAGTCCATAATCCCTATACTATCTCCTCAGCTCCAGTAATTCATTTATTTTTTCTACTTAAAAATTATTTAATGTTTTTTACAAGAAATACGAAAAGGGATGAATTGAACTGTGGAGGTAATTCAATTGTTAAAGTATTTGATTGGTAGGTGTATTGTTTTGAGTTCATATCTGAGATTGTTTGGCCCCCCACAAACACAAAGGATATAGCCTTTTAAATAATATGATTTAATAATAAATAGGAATTTTTTTTGTTTTTTGGGTCACACCCGGCGATGCTCAGGGGTTAATCCTGGCTCTGCACTCAGGAATTACTCCTGGCGGTGCTCGGGGACCATATGGGATGCCGGGATCAAACCCGGCCGGCATGGGCTGGCTGCGCAAGGCAAACGCCCTACCCGCTGGGCTATCGCTCCGCCCCATAAATAGGAATTTAAAGGGAAAGTTAAAATAAGTACATACAATGATTAGAGAAAAACAATAATAAAATATTACTCAAGTCATTTTCAAATTAATTATTTATATTTCAAACTTAGTACCTGCATACCACTTCTCTGTATCAAATTAGGGTAAGTTAAGGATTATCTGAATTACAATATTCAATTTTTTGTTACTAACCACCTATAATTTTCTGTTTATATTATAATAATATTCTTTAATAGATTAAATTTATATATTGAACCGAAAAAAAGCTGACATTTTTGCTATTTGGATTATTTAACTCAGTGGAAGGAATATTTCCCCTTAGTCATATTTTATGTTCTTCAGTCAAAGAATATAGTTTTATCTATAAAACTGTAAAAGGTATTGATAAACATTTTATCTATAAAAGTTTTATTCCAATGTGGTTAATAGTTTTTGTTGCTCTGTTGAATGAGATTTGCATTATGCATTCAATTTGTTATTGTTAGTTGAGAAGATAGCGAAACTGCCATATACTTTTCAGATTGTTGTTGCTAAAATACTATAATCTCAGTGACTTAAACTACAAAAATTTATTTGTTATTTGTTTATATTCTAGAAAATATAAGATCAAGGCATAAGCAGATTTGGCTTTTGGTTTAGATCTGCCTCTTGCTTTATACAGAACCATTTTCTGTGTTCTCTTATGGCAGGAAAACAATAGAATTCTCTTTGGTCTTTTCTATAAAGTAAATCCCACTCATGAGATATCTGCCCTCACAACTCAGTAACCTTCCAAATACTCCATTGCCTGTTACCATAACCTAGAATTTCAATCTATAGGTTGTAGTGGAACATAAACTTTTTAACTGTAACAGAAGTTCCTCATTACAAAGACTAAATGAGGTAAAAATTATTCTTTTCTAGAATTGGACATAACTTTCTGGTGAATTTTGAAGACTAAGTCTCTCAAAAAATCTTTAGGTGCCTACAAGACTTGTATATCATATATATTTGGAGATTCAGTTTCGTTGACAAAGGAAACAAAAACAAGAATAAATTGTATTACATCAGTATTACAAAGTTTTTATACAGTTAAAGAAACTATCATAAAAATATCACCCTAGCAATAATGAGAATATATTAGTACATCAGACATCTTACAAAGGCTGATATCAAAAACGTAAAAAGGAACTCATGCAGCTTATCAAAAAACACATAAGCAGTCAACAAAATCTGGGCAAAAGATCAAAACAGACATTTCTCAACGAGGACAAGATGGCACATGGAATCATGAAAAATATTCTCATTGTTGGAGTAATGCAAATGAAAACCACTATGAGTTATCTGCTCACACCAACAATAATAACTTATATGAAAAATATTGGAAAATTATTAATAAAGATGTGAGAACTCTGTTACACCAGTTAGGAAAGCTAGGAAAGTGATTGCATGAATCTTCTGTAGAAAGTTGCATTGAGATTACTTAAAAATGTAAAATGAACCTGCTGTTGTGAATAGAGCTGCAATGAACACATAAGTAATTTTGAGATTGTGTTTTGGGACCCTTAAGGTATATGTCAAGAAATAGAATTTGAGCTCAATTCTTATTTTTTTGAGAAACATCCATATATATATCATCCATATATATTGTTTTCTCTGTTTTCCAGCCAACATTCCCACCAACATTGGTTGAGGGTTCATTTTTTTCTACATACTCACCAGCACTGGTTACTTGCATTCTTTTGATATATGTAAGTTTAACTTGTCTGAGGTGATATTTTATTGACTTTTCATTTGCATTTCCTTGAAGGAAAGTGATGAGGAACACTTTTAATTACCTGATGGCCAGAATATCTTCTTTTAGGAAAGTTCTTTATATATCCAAGTTCTGAAAGCAACTCAATTTCCAAGAAAAGATGAGTAGAGCAAGGAAATTGTGGTCTATGTACAAAATACTAGTTGCCTCCAAGAAAAGATGAAATCATGCAATTTGCCACTGTATAAAAAGGAACTAGAGGTTAATTACACTGCATGAAGTCAGAAAGAGAAGGAGAAATACAGAATGAGTTCTCACATAAGTGGAATATAAAAATGTATTAAGACCATAATTAATGGTTAAAGACAACAGGCCTGACAATTGGCCTTCAGAATAGATTTTAACAAGGTGGATGGGGGTGAGAGGTGGTTGAGAGAGGTCCATGAATTATTAATGGAGAAGCTGACATTGGTAAGGTGTGGTGTGTGTGTGTGGGGTGGTTAGAACATTGTATGCATGAAACTATCTTATTGATAGGGCAAATACAGTTATGCAGTGAAAATTAAAAAACAGTATTAGAAATGTCAATAAAAAGTTTGTTACATACTTTCAGAGCAAGCTCTCAAAACTATCTACACACATGCATACACACACACACACACACACATATATATATATATGTATATATAAGTAATACGAAATACCATATGATCCAGAAAAACTACTCCAAGTATTTGATATTTTCTCCTCTTATATTCAAAGTAACATTATTCATAAGAGCCAAAATATAAAATCGATTTACCAACATATTACTAGATAAAGAACTTTTATTTTATGCTCTTGGGACAGAGGGATGAAAGTTGAGGTGATTAGACTAAACTATGTTAGGAACCGAGAAAAAATTATCAATGGTTTGGTTTGCATGTGAACTATAAATAAAGCAAAATGAAGTAGCAGAAAGCAATGAAACTAACTTTTAGGCTTAGTATAAACCGTGGTGGTTATCAGAGTGGAAAGTTGAAGAGGAACAGGAGAAAATAATAATTTTGCTAGTGAATGGCATTGAACTTCAGTGGTGGTGTGGGTCTTATACATAAATGGAAATTCTACATATGCCAACCAACAATAAATATAGTTACCCAAGTTTATGAGTACAGAAGAAATTCTCTTTATTGCTAATACATTTTTAGTAACTAGTTTCACAATAAGACTTAATATAGTTTAGTTACTTAAAAGCTAAAAAATACTTGTAGATAAGTATATTATTGTGAAAATTAATGATGACTATAAAAAGCCATTAGTTAATGCTAAAGATTCAACAGTAAGCTAAGTAACTTTTCTCAGATAATTTTTTAAAAATCATTGTAATTCCACATTGTTATTATGATATCTGAGAGCCATGTCAGTTTTTTTTCTTCCTGTTTCCATAGATATTGAATAATGAGGTTTTTGAAATCTGTCAGTAACCCTTCCAACATCACAATATATTAATTTTTGTCAACTCTTTCTTCTACTCTGGCATATAATAAGGTAATTTTAAATGTTGTACTGCAATTAGTTGTCCTGGTAAATAATAGTTTTAATAGTTAATAATTTATTCTTTTTAGTTTTCTGGGTAGGCATATATAATGTTCATTTGCATATAAAATGTACTCATATATTTCTTTATAACATTTTAACATTATTTTTCTTATACTAATACACTAGAGTATCAGGTTGAAATAGTGATGCAGTAAGAATTGTGAGGTAGTATCATTTTCGTAGTCTGCACTTTAATTGAAAGACTTCATTTTCATCATTAATTTTAGAGGTTGCATGAGTTTTATTTAGCTCAGATCTATTGGTAATTCAGGAATTTTACGTTAGTTTTCTAGTTTGCAATATTTTTCAATAATCCATAAATTTTGATATTTAGTAAATTGTTTTTAATTTCAGCTAGGTTGTTATATATAAATAATTTCATAATAATGTACATATATTATTTACATTTTATCCTTTGTAAATATTCTACATATTAATGATTCTTAGTCATAATATACTCACTGAACAAATTATTGATTCATCTTGTTATCTAGAATTTTATCTATGTCTGTTTTAGATGCTTAAAACTAATAAAGTATGAGTTAAACATTTTAAAATCTATAAAATTTTATTTCCTATTGTGTTGTTTCCTGGGAGCAGCTTGCAAAACCATCCCCAGTATATTTGTTGGTGTAAAATTTCTCCTATTACTCTCTCATTTCACTCAAATATACACAGGATAGTTTGCTTGTATTTTTTTGTGTGAAAGTAATATATATATATTTCTATAATTTATACATATATTCTCAATATATTATTTTTCTTATAAAATTCTTTAGCTTTTATTGCAGTTATTTAATTTTTATTGAATCATATTAATTAAATATAAATTAATTATATAAGTGAATTTGCTACATTAGATTATTAACCTATAAAATAGAAGTCCTTTACAATTTCCCTGTTTTTTATAGGTGTAACTCTTATGAATTGCATGTAATGACTGTTTGCTTTTATATGCCTGCCCTTTTTAAGGGTGAGATACATTACTAATATCAATTTATGATATATTTGAGGGTTTTAAACATTTGTTTCTTGCACTTCTTACATGTTATCTTTTATGATTTTTTTAATTTTCATTTTTTCTCCTCTCTCATGGTTTGAGTTATACTAAATTCCTGCAATAGTCCCCTTAGTTTTGGGCCCTTCCCTTTTCCCCGGCTCTATGCCAATTGCCCGGGAAGAGAGAGACCCACCCACGCCAGACTCAGCTAATTTACAACCCTGACAAAGATCCAGGCCTATCCACTTCAAACTTTTTTTTTTTTTTTGCTTTTTGGGTCACACCCGGCAATGCTCAGGGGTACTCCTGGCTCTGCACTCAGGAATTACTTCTGGCGGTGCTCGGGGGACCATATGGGATGCCGGGATCGAACCCGGCTGGCACAGGCTGGCCGCGTGCAAGGCAAATGCCCTACCCGCTGGGCTATTGCTCCGCCCCAGACCCATCCACTTCAGACCCACAGCTGCACTGCTCGGCCGGCCCCATGTGGAAGCAACCCATGGAGCTGACCTCCCAGTAAGGGGCTCGGCCATCCCCTGGCTGAGTCCAACATTGCTCCAAGGGTTTGCTCTCATGAGCGGGGGAGAGACCATGCTAGTCAGACTCGAAGTGGAGTTTTGGGCCCTGCCCTTTCCTCTGTCTCCATGCCAGTTGCCCCAGAAGAGAGAGACCCACCCACGCCAGACCCACTTGTCCCTTGGTGCGGCCTCTTTGCGGCTGAGCGATATTTTTTATAGGATGCTGAATTTTGCATAAGGTTCTTCCCAATTTCTTTCACATTTATACATAGTAAACAGCTATAGACATGTTTTAACTGATACCAGTAAGCCTGGCAAGAAGCCAGAGCAAACCACACATCTTGCAGTTAGTCTTTCTCAACATCCAGACTCCATAGTTCCTCAGAGCTCCATCCAAGAGAAAACAGATCTTCCCCCTTTAAGTTTCATCAGTGAATGCTCGGGTTGAGAGCCTTCTACTGAGGCTATACCACCTACACAGGTAAAGCCAGGCAAGCTACCGTGTTTTATTTACTTTTTTATGCCAAAGACTAGTAACTATTATGGACCTCAGTTCCATAACCTGATGAATGGTTTCGGGCTCCTCCTTGTCGCTGTAGCAAGTAGATGCCCTTGGGTTGCACTTGCTTGTGACAGGACTAATGGAGATGTTGCTAGTGCCCACTCGAGCAAATCGATGAAAATGGGAAGACAGTGATACAGTGATATAGTGAAACATTTTTAAGGGTAATTAAACCATTAAAAGTTAATATAAACAGGGGCCGGAGCGATAGCCCAGCGGGTAGGGCATTTGCCTTGCACACAGCTGGCCTGTACCACCCGGGTGCAATCCCCGGCTTCCCATATGGTCCCCCGAGCACCGCCAGGAGTAATTCCTGAGTTCAGAGCCAGGAATAACCCCGGAGCGTCGCTGGGTGTGACCTAAAAAGCAAAATAAAACATTAAAAAAACTTAATATAGAACAAACTCCTTTAACTCTTTAACTTTTCATCCAGATTCTGGTTAATATTTTAGAGTCATTTCTCTGTATTTGGGGATGTGTGTATGTGTGTGTGGTTGTGTGTGTGTCTCTGTGTGTCTCTGTGTATGCATGCATGTATGTGTTTATATACGTAACTAAAGATAAGTGTAATATTACCCCAAATATTTTAGTATGTACTTTGTTTTTTTAGATGCAGAGGTATATTTATTATGAATTTATTTTTAAGATTTTATTATCCGTGAGATATACAAATAAAAAGATATACAATTAAAAAGTTCATGTTTGGGTTTGGTCATAAATGTCCAGCCCATCCTCATAGGCCATCCCCACACAACCCGGTTCTCTCAGCCTGTATGGTTCTTTTTTCTTCTTTCTCTCTTTCCTTCCTCAGATAGATTACGAACATACATTAAAAGGTTGCATTATCCTTGCCTTATTTCTCAGTTCTAGGTTGGCATAGTCTCGCTATATAGTATGTACTTTGAACAAAGGTATTGTCTTCGATAATACATCATAGTCGTTAGTCTTAGGAAATCAGCATTGTCACTATTCCGATTTTATTTACTGTCTCAGTAATGTGCTCTGTAGCAGTTTCCTCACTCCCAGGGTCTCATCAGGTATCACAATTTTTTTTTCCTCATCTTGTGCCGCCACAGTCCCTTTCCATATGGCATGAGGGGCCATTCTTTCTGAGCACAAAGCCAGGAGTAAGCCCTAAATACAACTGGGGACTCTGAAAAAGCAGGCTAATAGGGGTTGTTTTAGATGTTTTCTTACATTTCATGATTTTGTAACTTTTTAGGGAGAGCACTGCTTAGGCTGCTTGGAAACTCCCAGGGATACTCAGTGACTAGACCCAGTGGCTCCATGCTAGGGTCCAGTGGTGTGGAACTCTCAGACTCTGTGCTCAGGGGCATAGAGGGTTGCAGTCAGAAGTGCTAGGGGCCTTGTGGTCCTGACGTTCAGACTCAGTCTCTCTCCTAGTGTATTTGCACGCTACTGACTCTCGAGCTATCTCCTTGTTTGATAACACTGTCTCATCATGATTATAATATGTTTATGTTCAAATAGATACATTTTGTAAATATTTGGTTTTAAACAAAATTTTGCTCAGCAATTTAGTAATTATTATTGATCTATTTGCCTAAAATAATTGTTATGATGATTGCTAAAGGGATTTATCTAATTTCATTTTTTCTTTTCTGATTTATTACTTGACATTCTGTTATAAGAGAAATTTTCTAGTTTCCCGAATGCATTAGTCATTCATTTTTTATATTAGTGTGGTGTCATTGGTTCCCATTTTGTTTAATTGGTTCTAATAAATTGGATTATTTATATTCATACTTAAGATCATCCAAGCTTTCACCTTTTCATATCATTCTTATGTTCATTAATCTGTCCCCTTCATTCTTTGAGCAGTTCATATTTTCCAACAGTCATTTTATCAAGGATCCCTAATTGATTTTCTTAAAGAGAAATATGTAAAATCAAAATTTGTATGTTTATGGCATTGCTTTATTATTGAGGTGTCATTATGTTTAGAACAGAGTTGGGAATGTGTGTATTACCATAAAAACTATATTTTTATATTTTCTTTTCAATATTATAAACTGTATACTCACACATATATGCTACCAAGCCATCATCACTTCTTACATAGCTTTCTGTCTTTCTACATTTGTTTGTTTTTAATGTTTTAAATTTTATTATACCACCATTACAAAGCTGTTCATGATTGGATTTCAGTCATACAGTGTTCCAGTACCCATCCTTCCACCAGTGCATCCGTCCCAACACCAATGTCCTTAGATTCCCTCGAACATTTCTGACAGAGAAATGTTCCTCTCCCCACCACCCATTTTTTTTTCTACTAGCTTTATTAAGTTTCTGGATTGCAGTCAGTATCCTGATCATGCGTATTTCCTTCTGGCCAAAATCCACCGAATACATCAACTTAACTGACTTGTTCCCCCACCTTCTAATAAAGGAGAGAAAAGGAAAGGGGACCTTTAAGATTTTTCAAAACACATTTGAGCTTGAATTATTCTATCTTAATTTAGTCATTATGTATTCTTCCAGTGCATAATAATACAAAGTTTGGTTTGTAACATCAAACTTTGGTTTCCAGCCTACTGTTATATTGATGTCACCACATTGTTATCAATGCTTAAAGTTCATTTATTTTGATATTATGACTTATTAAAATTTTGTTCATTACTGTTACTTATTCCTTAATTCATTCTTTCCAAATGACATTATTTAATAATAAATAATTATCTTTACTTCATTTCTCATATTCATATGTCATTTTTCTGACCATAGATTCAGAATTATATTTCTCTGAGTTCTTTAAGTGGAAGAATATTGACGGGTGAACTGGTAGTTCACTTGTATCACTTGTCTTCCCGTTGTTCATCAATTTGCTCGAGTGGGTACCAGTTACATCTCCATAGGTCCTGTCACATGCTAGGGAAGCCCAAGGGCATCTGCTCACTCCAGGAACAAAAAAAAACCATTCCATCAGGTTATGGGAATGAGGTCTATAATTGATACTGGTATTTGGCATATCAAATACGACATGAGTAGCTTCCAGGCTCTGCCATGGAAATGGTGAGTACAGGAGTTCTGGGCTGTAGTGTGCTATGCTGATCAGGTGTCCGCACTAAGTTCGGCATCAAACTGGTGACTCTCCGGGAGAGGAGGATCACCAGGTTCCCTAAGGAGGGGTTGAACCTGCCCAGGTTGGAAATGGAGCAGGTCAAAACTCTGCTGAACTGGTAGTTGTGGCTGGTAATTTATACTTTAAAGAGACATGAAATTGTATCCCAAATATATATAGTATTATAAACTGTTATTTATTTAAAAACATAGAATAAATTCCTGGTGGCCAGAGAACTAATATAAGATAAGGTTCTGGTCTTACACATAACCAACTTGGATATCCAACAACAACAACAACAACAACAACAAAGTATATTTTTAAGTTTTTAAAAAAATTGTATACTACTGCAGATGGGAAACTGGCTCCAGATATATTGACAAATAACAATAATTGAAAACCTCCATTGTGGGGGCAGGATAGATAAA
This sequence comes from Cryptotis parvus, assembly GCA_021461705.1. NCBI lineage: Eukaryota > Metazoa > Chordata > Mammalia > Eulipotyphla > Soricidae > Cryptotis > Cryptotis parvus. The sequence goes on along the minus strand of JAJIBD010005038.1, from coordinate 110,852 downwards.
GGCGGTTGCATACATCTGTACCTGGTTCTACTCTTGTGCACCACATTGTCCTCTTAGCACTGCCAGGGGTTGCCCCTGAATGTGAAGCATGGAATAGCTCTGGGGGGTAGGGCAATTGCCTTGCACTTGGCAGACCTGAGGTTGGTCCCTGGCACACCAAATGTTTCCTAAAGCCCTACAGGAGTGATCCCTAAGAGCAAAGCCAAGAGTAAGGCCTGAACACTGCCAGGTGTGGGCCCCCCCAAAACAAAATTAAGTAAAATATGTAATAATTACCAGTTATCTATTATGCTAACTATATAAAATGAACTATGAATATTTTTCTATTTTAAGCTTCTGTAATTGCTTATATGATATGTGAGTAATCTATTCTTTGAAAGCTTGGAAAGTTTAATAAATAAAGATATAAATGCGTGAAGACATATTTGAGTACAATATGTTGCTATCTTACAGAAATTTCTTATTAAGGCCTTAGAAAATCATACTTATATTTGAATAATCTTTGGGAAATGATATTTCCCCAGAAAATTGGCCATCTCACTAAATGTTCTGGAAAAGAGAGGCATGCTTTTGCATGTATGCTCTCACATATGTTCTTTTATGATATAAACTCATTCCTTGATTTGTTTGTTCTTGATATCTATGTAGATTAATTCAAAATTTAAAATGCCATCTCTTATGTTTCACTCAATGTTTACTGATTTATTGAGTTATTTAATTCTAGGCATTCTTCTTAGTTTTATATTTTCAGTTATTTCTTCTCTTAATTTATTGCTTCGCTCATATTAAAAACATGTGACTGTATTCAGTGTAGATATATTTTTAACTTACCTAACTTATGCCTGTTGTTTTTATATAAAATTATTTATATTATTTTTAAAATTATATGTCACAAAATTTGCATTATTTATAAAATTAAAAACTCTTATTATTTATTATATATTTATATATTTACATTTAAAATATATATGCTATAAATATATTTATATATAATATATTTATTATATAATATTTATATAAATTCATATTACATAAATATTCATATTTATATAATGCACATAAAGTTATATATTTATATAACACATATAAATATATAGATTTATATAAACATATGAATATATTCAAATTTATATTATTTATAAAATTATGTATGAAATTATACAATGTTGATATATTTTAACTTACCTAACATTTGCCTGCTGCTTTTTATATAAAATTATACATATTATAAATTTTATATTACTTTTTTAAATTATATATATTATGACATTATTTTATTATTTATTTTGGGTGACCATCCCAGCGACCTTCAAGGGAGTTCACATTACTCCCATAAATACCGGTCTGGACAGTTGAGAGCTAGGGCCCTAGGACGTAGAGCTGCTGGGGCCTGCTGGTACTGGGGCCTCCAGGGATAGGTCGTGTGGTGCTGGTGTCTATATGGTACAGAGGTTCAAACATACAAGCCTGATCACTTAGCCACTGCTTTTATTAACTTTTCTCTAACCTGGTACTTAAGCTTTTATATATTTTCAAACCATAGTTCTCGCTTTATTCCTTTTTAAAAAATTGGTGGGAATGTCGACTGATACAGCCTTTTTGGAACACAATATGGACATTCCTCCAAAGACCAGAAATTGAGCTCCCTTTTGACGCTGAGCCATACCACTCCTGGGAATATAACCTGGGAAGCCAAAAACACACAGTGGAAATACCATCCGCGACTTTTATTTTCATAGCAGCTGTATCACTGTATCACTGTCTTCCCGTTCATCATCGATTTGCTCGAGCGGGCACCAGTAACATCTCCCTATGTCCTGTCTCATGCAAGTAGAGCCCAAGGGCACCTGCTTGCTCCAGGAACATAAAGAGCCTCAAACCATTCCATCAGGTCCTGGGAATGAGGTTATAATTGTTACTGGTATTTGGCATATCAAATACGACAGGGGTAGCTGGCCAGGCTCTACCGTGGGTAGCATATTCTTGTAGTCAAGATACCATATACATTATAAATAAGTTATAATTTACATTATGTTCAGAAAACATCATGTAAGCTTCTCGAATTTTCTTTCCAATTAAATAACAAATATCTGAAAAATGTAAAACAATTTCCTCATAAAAATGTTGTTTTATAATATTAGTGAAATAGGAAGTAAAAATTATGGATTCATAACTGTAATATGCCCAAAAAATACCTTAGATATCATCTAGATAATTTGTGCAGATTAGAATTTGAAAGCTAAATCCTGTCCAATGACAGACATTCAGCTAAGCAGCAATACTGCAAATTACAGTCATTTCCACACTATTGGAAAGTCCAATGTCTTTCAATAATCTTCTATTTAATGAGAATAGTGTCACTTTAAGACATTTGACCTTCACAAAGAAATATAACTAATAAACATGATAGTATCACTGAAGTTGGCACCAACATCAATGACAAGTGTTCAAAGATTTTTCTTAATTTTAATATACTATTGACTTCAGATCTGACACATAATACTACGAAGATGTAAACTCATTTTTGAAGCACTGTAAACTGAATCAACAAGGATGTGAAGACATCTGAAAAATCTGCACGTGTACATATACATCACAGGACCATCATTCCTAGAACTGTCTTCTTCCTTCTTCACCACAGCATTCCAAACTAGGACACGTTCAGGGTCCCATTATACCAAGTGTGCAATCATCTGATTCTGCTCACACTTGCTCGGAGTGTGCCCTCCTCCATTCCTAACTCGAGTCTACTCTTCATAGATCAGCTCTCTTCAAATCCCTCCTTTGCTCTTCCCTTCTATTTCTATAAACTTATTACAAACCTGAATATTAACCTGTTGAAACTTGTTAGTTTGGTTGAGCTCATGCAGTGAATAAAAGGCCCTTGTCATATTTCTTTCCATTTTGTGTGCTGGCAGGGTAGGCAGAGGGGCTGTGGCAGGTGTGAGGAGACTGGAGAAGGTTAAATCATCACGGTGGGACTTGTAGTAGGTGTGGGGAAACTAGGAAAGGTTAAACCACTTCACAATAGCCAGAACCTGGAAACGACCAGTATGCCCGAGAACTGATAAACTGTGGTATATCTACACAGTGGAATACTATGCAGCTGTTAGGAAAAATGGAGTTATGACATTTGCCTATAAATGGATGGACATGGAAAGGATCATGTTGAGTGAAATTAGTCAGAAGGAAAGAGAGATATAGAATGACTGCATTTATTTGCATGACATAATATATATGTGTATATATATATATATACATATATATATACATATTATGACACCAAAATTCAGTGTCAGGCGAAACGTGGATCAGGAGGTCTTATCAAAAGTGGAAATTACCGCAAACGTGAGGGAGTCAGAGGTTAGGTAAGACAGAGAAGGGAACATGTGTGAATAAATGTCGAAAGGGCTAATACCAACCTAGAATTGAGCATTAAATACAGGCAAAAAAATAATGCACATGATAGCCTCTAAGTGTATGTAGTGCAACCCACAATGTATAAGAGAAGGACAAGAGAGAGAGGGAGAGAGAAAAAGAGATAAAGAACCTGCCATTTCGGCAGGCTATGGGAGGCAGGAGGGAATTGGGGACATGGGTGGTGGGAAATGGGCGATGGTGGAGGGCAGGGTGCTGGAACATTATGTGACCCGAAACCTCTAACATGAACAACGTTGTAATTGTATATCTCACAGTGGTAAAATAAAAATTTTTTTAAGTATTTTATTATACCACCGTGAGATATACAAATAAAAAAGATATACAATTAAAAAGTTCATGTTTGGGTTTTGGTCATACAGTGTTTCAGCACCCGTCCCTCCACCAGTGCCCATCTCCCACCACCAACATCCCCGGTTCCCTCCCCCCCCTTCCCCAGCCCTGCTCCATGGCAGGTTCTTTATTTCTTTCCCTTTCTCTCTCTTTCTCTTTTCCTTCCCTTCCAGACTATGGATTACAGAACATACATTAAAAAGGTTGTCATGTGTATCCTTTTGCCTCTATTTAATGCTCAGTTCTAGGTTGGCATTAGTACCCTCGACTATTATTAGCCCCTGTTCCATTTTCTGTCTTACCTAGGAAACCAAAAATACGCAGCGGAAACACTATCCCTACTTTTATGTTCATAGCAGCAAAATTTTTTAAAAAATTACTTAGCTAGTGTATTTTTAAAAACATATCTTTGTTTCTTTAATATATGGATGAAAGCTCCATTATAGTGGTGTTCTTTATAACACTAACATTATTAAAATAAATATGGCAATTTATAATGATTGCAAAAAGATTATGAATTATGAAACTTGTACTTTCTGTAGTATTTTCTGAAAGGAATTTCTGTTGTACTTTCCCCAACACAGAAATTTCTGGTTTGTTATAATAATAACCTAAATTTTTAAGCTCAGGTTGCTATTCATTTTATAATACATGTATTTTTCTTTAAATATTATGACAAGTCCATTAAATTTTACTTATTTCCAAGAAATATTTAATTGACATGTTCAGCTAATGTATTTGCTATAACTAATGCCACTTACACTATAATGGTTCACACTTTTCTGTGGGCTAGATCTACCTATCAGCTGGAGGATGGTATTGAATAATTATTGAATACTTTTAAAAATATAGAGTGTATAATGCAAGACTTTATACACATTATAGACTTTTGTAGGCATATATTATATATAATATATAAGGTGTATATAATATATATTATATATAATAAGAGAAAATATACTTAAAGAGGGAGAAAAATACTATTCTCTTCTTCACATTTCTCTGAGGGACTTTGTAACCCTCTGTCCTCCTTGAATTATACTCTCTCTGTTCTCAAGCTGATTCTTTGGAAGGAGTTGCTTGTCTGATTGGTGAGATGATTTGGAGGATGAATATCAATTTTTAACATTTTTTTTCCCTTTCAATGCAGTTTTCCTGCACAGAGGACATGGATCTTGTGCTTCTCGACCACTATGGTAAGTTGCCAGCCCCCGTGCCAGAGGCCTATAATTGTGCTGCAGTGCTGCGTTTGTGTGGACCTCTGTCTGATTCAGTATTAAACCAATAAGAATGCTGTTGTGGCCAAAGATTCAGGGCAGGTTCTCAAATCTTTATATTAACCAACTGGTATTTTTTGTTTATCATTATTTGGAGTCTCGTTACTATTTTTATTTACCATTTTTTTGTGTTTATCTTGTACTTTTTTGATTCGGATTGCTAATAAGTTGTAGATTCCTTCCTTCTATCCCAGGTACAAGTCTTTGTTCAGTCGGAATAATTTTCTTCTCTTTATTCATAGCTTTGTTTCCCCTCTATTTCTCTTCGGGTTGCTATAATTCTGAAATGATAAAGTTAAGCTGCAGCCAGCTATAAACGTTTTTCCCTTTCTGTCATCTGGATATAATGGTAGAGTTAGAATATTACATTTTCTCAGGCTAAATCCACCTGAGAGCCAAATATTACCAAGCATAAAAATATTAAGATTAGAAAAAAATCTAAAAAAAATGATTTTCATATAAAGTATTCTGATGTTCTCATTTCTAATCAATATGAATGGAGTTAAATAAATAATAATTTAAACAGATTAATTACAAAATTATGGAAGGAATTCTAGAGAAATTGAGACATTGAATTCCACGTTTCAGATTCTCTGTAGCCATCCTCAGTTGGACCAGCCACAGCTGCATGAATGTGTGCAGGAGGAGAGGAATGTTTCAGTGTGGTCTGCTCTTGCACACGGTGGTCTCTAGTCCTTAGCAGGAAGCTGATAGTAATCCCTCAACCTATCAAATTAGGAGGCATTTGTGGACTTCTGCTGGAATTCCATTTACTCACTTTTCAGATGTTCCACAGCAGTGACGACTAAGTTGTCACTTCATTTTAGCAGTGTCTGTAGTAGCAGACAACTCGGGAATTCTGATATATGATGTCCCTGTGGACAGTTTCCAGTGCTGATATTTCCATTTTTATTCATCACTAGTCATTTCAATGACAATTTGGAAAGTAGACCATGCACAGTTAATAATTTTTTAAGTCACTAGCTTGTCTGCTTCAGCCTGCTTATTTAATTGGGTTATATCACTCTTTGACTTTGTTTCCTTATTGTAAAGCAGGGATAATAATAATTCCCATGGACATGCCTGCCCAGGGACTTGAAAATAAACTTAGTTCATAGATGTGGAATTATTGCAAATTATTGGAAACTTTCGCACACATTCAAAATTGTGATTGTGCCTTTGAGTAGTCATATATATTGCAGAAAAAAAGTCTTGTGAGATCAGGTCTAAATTCTTCAGCTTTTTATATGAATAAAGCACTTATATTCTATAGTAGCAGATGCCACTGAATATAATACTTTTATTTATTTGTGTCTTAGAGGCAACCAGAGCAAGAAGTAGTTGCATATTCTTACAGTATACCATGTAGGTGATTAGAATAGGAAAAATAAAGTATATGGTTTCTTTTTTATTGTACATCTGTTCTTCCATATCTTTTTTACTTCAAAAAAATCTTCTTCAATAAAATACTTTATGATGAGTTTACTGCATTTTCAAAATATTGGATGCAAAGTTTCTTAACTGCTGGAGTTTTAGTAAGCAGAGTGTAAAACATAATGTTTCAAAGTTACAATTTGGACTTTTGAATGTTGAAATATGTGGCTGTTGGTCAGATCTTAAAGGAGTCATGACAGTATTATGAAGAAGTTATTTATATTGACAGAGAAAATACTTGTTTTCTTAAAATCTTCTTTGTATGTTATTTCACATATGAGAGGTGGTGTTAAATAATATTATTGTAGATCTTGGATCATTTATTTTAGAATCCTAACCATCATTGTTTAATCAATTTATACCAATTTATACAATTTATACTTTTGAAATAAAATGGAGATTTTCTACTTTGACATCCATGTATAAAAATAGGGAGAGATACATTGATATATATATGCATATGCTTATATACATTTAGATTCCTGTAGTTGAAAATATAATACTTTTCAACTACAGGAATCTAAATGTATATAAGCATTTATATCGTTGAAAAGTTGTTGTTTGCATTTAATCAGTAATACATGTTATTAGTAATTTCATAATGAGTTTAATCTATTTTTCTGTTTGTTTTTGGGCCAAAGCTGACAGTTCTCAGGCGTTGCTCTGGGTTCTGACCTCAGGGATCACTCCTGGTGGGGGGTTAGGGGACCATATGAGGACCTGGGGATTAAGCTCAGGTCAGTTACATGTAAGGAAAGTGCTTTTGCCCACTATACTATCTTACCAACCCTTAAAATGGATTTGATAAAATAATAAAGGGTGGTAGAATAATGAATATATTTATTTATTTAAACTCATCATCATGATTTTTTAAATAGTGATCCATTTGTTCTAGGGGAGGCCTGATTGTGGAACACAATATGGATAGAAAACTAAAAGACCACTTTGTGGTGGCTAATATTTTCTTTCTTCCCTGAGCCACTCTGCTTGTCAGAGAGTTAGAAGTACAGAAAACATCTCTCTGATGAAATTAAAAATTAATGATACTCTTCAATTCATATTTTTAAAATCACACTGTACTAGGTATGGAGGCAGAGATTAAAAACTATTAGCCTATTGGGTTGAAAGTTTACCTACTGAAAAACTACAAACAATATCATTATAAAGCATGCAGTTAACATGAACTTAGTTAAATTGGAAACCTTTAATTCTTAATAGCGACATAATGGGCAATGAGAACTTCTGACTTTAAATACAAATATTAATTTGCCTCCACATGTACAAATGTGTTATAAAAGGAAACAATTTTCAGTGGAAGTAATAAAATATTTTACGATAATGTAAATATATGTTTATATATGGACACTTGGACTCTTTAGTAAGTTGCAATTACTTAGTTCTCTTAGAAATCTTAATGGGGTAAACATTAGAGTACTTAACTTGGTTGATTCATTTATTTTAAATGCTACCACAGTTTTAATTACATCAGTATGAAACCCTTAATTAAATGAGAAAAAATAATTATTGGTATTAGAAATAATACATTGTACTATCAAGTTTTTGATGTGTCAATCAATAGAAATGATATCTGATTATCTAAAGGTGACCGTGCATCACTTTGTATTGACAGATAATGCTCAATCCCTGCTTGAGGAACATATATTGTAGAACCAAATTTCAGTGTCTAGCTAAGGCATGGTTTCTGTGTATACATGATATGAAATACACAAAAAGTTTCTGTAGTTAACAACTGTTGTTTAAGACACAGGACCTCGTAAATGATGTCTTTCAAGGCCAATATGCAAAAACAGACTTTGTGCTCTTTGGTTATTCTCTCTCAGGTATCATATATTTCATGTTACTCTTCTTCATTCTTGGCATTATGTTGTATTTTTTTGAGTACTTATATATGTTCCTGCTTCCAGAATGCTTAACTGACTTATTTCACATAATTTGAAACCTAATGAAGTAGTCAGAACATCTGGATTACTTCATGTTTCTATTACTCATTGTAATTATTTCCTTTCCACTACCCCCCTAGGCTAGTGAAACTTAGAAGTCAGGGTTAGGCCTATATATCCTTACACATCTCTTAAGCTTCTGCCAGAGTGTCAGTCCATATCATATATTCAATATATATTTAAATATATATTTAAATCAGAACTCCACCCAGCAGACCAGCCCATCACAGCCCGGATCATCGACACCCACCCTGCAGCAGCTTTTTCCTCAATCCAGCCCAGGTATGCTGGTCCAGAGTCTCTCAGACACGGGGCAGAGCTGTTCCTTGCTCTCCCCTGTGCACAGCCGTTCATGAGACAGTCAGGAGGCATGGTGGGTTCTAGCCCTGGCCCACCACCTCGGCAGAGTCTCACAACAAGCCAGACGACCACCCTCACTCCACGGGCACCGCCATTTTCCACATTTGGACTTCCCTCTCGTCAGAACTCCACCCAGCAGACCAGACCATCACAGCCCGGATCATCGACACCCACCCTGCAGCAGCTTTTTCCTCAATCCGGTCCAGGTATGCTGGTCCAAAGTCTCTCAGACATGGGGCAGAGCTGTTCCTTGCTATCCCTGTGCACAGCCGTTCATGAGGCAGTCAGGAGGCATGTCGGGTTCTAGCCCTGGCCCACCACCTCAGCAGAGCCTCACAACAAGCCAGACCACCACCCTGATTCCACGGGCGCCACCATTTTCCACATTTGGACTTCCCTCTCATCAGAACTCCACTCAGCAGACCAGCCCATCACAGCCCGGATCATCGACACCCACCCTGCAGCAGCTTTTTTCCTCAATCCGGCCCAGGTATGCTGGTCCAGAGTCTCGAGACATGGGGCAGAGCTGTTCCCTTGCTCTCCCTGTGCACAGCCGTCCACGAGGTAGTCAGGAGGCATGGTGGGTTCTAGCCCTGGCCCACCACCTCAGCAGAGCCTCACAACAAGCCAGACCACCACCCCTCACTCCACCTGCACCGCCATTTTCCACATTTGGACTTCCCTCTCGTCAGAACTCCACCCAGCAGACCAGCCCATCACAGCCTGGCTCGTGCGGCCGCAAGCAGCCGCGCGGTTCATCAATAAATGCTTTATTTGGAGGTGTTTAAAAGAGTTTGCCTCCCTCTCGGCAAGCCTGGGAAGCTTCTTGTGTTGTATTTATATGCCAAATTCCAGTAACAATTACATTAGGTCATTTTCATGACCTAATATAATGGTTTGAGGCTCTTTATGTTCCTGTAGCAAGCCGATGCCCCTGGCTCTCCTGGCATGAGACAGGACATATGGAGATATTACTGGTGCCCACTCTAGCAAATAGATGATCAACGGGAAGATCGTGATCGTGAAATGGTTAAGAAAATTAGGAGGTAGGAGTGGTCTAAATAAAAAAAGTCATTGAAACTAATATTCAAGGCCAGAGCACCATTACAGCAGGTAGGGTATTTGCGTTGCACACAGCTAACCTGTATTTGATTCCTGTCATCTCATATTTTACCTAAGCACAGCCAGTAGTAATTCCTACATGCAGAGCTAGGAGTAATCACTGAGTATGGCCATGTTCTGCCCTAAAACAAAAAATAAAATAAAATCATGTAACTTATGTTCAAAGTTAATGAAAAACCTATAGGATTAGGTCCAAAGTTAGTGAGTCAATGTAAGCAAACTAAAAATGCTCTAGGTGATTTTGTAGCATTGGGGAGAATTGCATGCATATTTAATCTTTTAATTGACACTGAAATTCGTGAAGTGAAGTAGTGTATAGATATGAACTTTAGCCTGAAATAATAAAATGATTGGTGTTAAGTTTAAAAAACATCACTAGCAATTATATGATCTCCCATTGCCTTAAGATAGACTTATAAATGTATGCTATTTATAATTTTTCCCATCACCGTTTTAAAAAGAATTTTAAACCTTGGTTTTGCCAACATTATAAACAATACCAATATCATAGAATAGTAAGTCCCAGGAGTTACATTTTCCTTATTAAGAAATATACATATTCTACAACCATTTTATAGTATGTGTCAGACATACTGACTTGGTTTTAAAATCAGATATGGTGAGGATACCTATTCAGCTATGTTACAGAGCAATGTAACATTGCAGAATGAATCCGACTCTTCAATCAGGCGACTAAGAATTAAATTTCACCCTACTATAAAATGGGAACTTTGTTATTTCTCTGAATCTCTATTTAGCAGGTATACCTCATTCATGAGAATGTTATACTCAAAGTTTTGTTCTGTAAAGTGTGTGGAGATTAGTAATGTTTATTCCTTCTACAGCTCCTTCACTTAGCAAAGAGGGATCAAGAGCTGTCCCACATCTCTGGGTTAACTGTATGAATAATTTTGTCATTACCTAGGAACTTTTAGCAGCAGAAATTTTATAATAGAATAATAATGATAATAATGTTATAACATTTAATTATTTAATCATCACACTTATTTTTTATTTTATTTTTATTTTTTTGCATTTTGAGTTCACACCCAGCAATTTGAGTCACACTCAGGAGTTTCTCCTGACTATGCACTCAGGAATTACTCCTGGCAGTGCTTGTGGGACTATATGGGATGCTGGGGATCAAATCTGGGTCCACCGTATGCAAGGCAAACACCCTACCCGCTGTTCTCTCTCTCGGCCCCTAATCTTCATGCTTAAAGAATAAAGTAGGCATCATAGTACCTGATAAATTTGTTAACCATAATTTAAAAGACTTGGTTTAGATTCAGTATCTTCTGCTTACTATTGATCTTCAATGCTTCCCTTTCCTCTGTGCTTCTGCTTTACTATCAGTGAAATGAAGATAATAGTATCTTTCTTATAGAATTGTTTGATGATTTGTGCAGCAGTTGTGTATAGCACCATGCAAGTATTAAATACAGTGTTAAATCTTATTGTTTTACTTAATGATTACTAGATGAAATGTTGGATTTTTTTTTTTTGTGAGAAACCAGGGTATTTGAGTGACATTAAACTGCAAGGAATGATGAAATCATGCAGTCAGCTGAAACTTGCACGGAACTGGAGGATATCAAGTTAAGTGAAGTAAGAAGAATGGCAGATACCGGATGATCTCATTTATCTGTGGCATAAAGAATAACAGAAAGAAGGAAATCAAGATAGCAAAAGGGTGATAGCTAGATTACCTTTGGCTCAGAATTGTAAATATGATAAAGATAGGGGAGGAAAGAAATTGATGTAGGTGTCAGAAGAAGGAGACTTGGGGTAATAGGGGCAGAAGCATCGGGCACATTGGTGGTGTAGCGGTGTGGTATGTCTAAACCACAGAACCAACAGCACCGTAAACATGAGAACCAAACTTCAACAATACAGGTTATTTTAAGGAAAAAGGCTTTATCTAGAGAATGAAGTCCAATAACTGACTTGAGGAACACTAATTTCTGAATATCAAGTATTCTGGAAATTTATCTCTTAAAGAAGGAAAAATGCTCACATCTGATTTTGTTGATATTCTTTTAAATATCAAATGGATTATCAAAGTTAACTCCCAGAGTTTTCACTTGGGAGGCAAGATGTTGGAAACCTTACTAAAATGAATAATCTAGAGGAGAAAGGGCTATTGAAGTGAAAATGACACATTACTTTCTGGTATGTTATGTTTATTATAATTGTAGGACATTAACTTATATATAATCATAATCTTTAAGGTTTGACTTAAGTTTTGTAAAAGATATTGAGAGACACATGTTACTAACCCTTAAAGAATTTGTAATTTGATAAGGGAGACAAGATATGACTCCAAATAATTATAATATTTTATAGATTATTTCTGATTATTATTTCTGATTATTATTTCTGATTATTATTTTTGGTCCAGAGACTCTCAGACATGGGGCAGAGCGGTTCCTTGCTCTCCCTGTGCCCAGCCGTTCATGAGGCAGTCGGGAGGCATGGTGGGTTCTAGCCTTGGCCCACCACCCCAGCAGAACCTCACAACAAGCCAGACGACCCCCCCCACTCACTCCATGTGTGCCGCCATTTTCCACATCCGGACTTCCCTCTCTTCAGAACTCCACCCAGCTGACCAGCCCATCACAGCCCGGATCATCGACACCCACCCTGCAGCCGTTTCTTCCTCAATCCGGCCCAGGTATGCTGGTCCAGAGACTCTTAGACATGGGGCAGAGCAGTTCCTTGCTCTCCCTGTGCCCAGCCGTTCATGAGGCAGTCGGGAGGCATGGTGGGTTCTAGCCTTGGCCCACCACCCCGGCAGAACCTCACAACAAGCCAGACGACCCCCCCCCACCCACTCCATGGGTGCCGCCATTTTCCACATCCGGACTTCCCTCTCTTCAGAACTCCACCCAGCCGACCAGCCCATCACAGCCCTGCTTGCGCTGCCGCAAGCGGCCACGCAGTTCATCAATAAATTCTTTATTAGGAGGTGTTTAAAGAATATGCCTCCCAGACGGCAAGCCTAGCAAGCTGCTCGTGTTGTATTTGACATGCCAAATGCCAGTAACAATTATATTTGGTCATTCCCATGACCTAATATAATGGTTTGAGGCTCTTTATGTTCCTGTAGCAAGCCGATGCCCTTTTTGCTCTACTGGCATGAGATAGGACATATGGAGATTTTACTGGTGCCCGCTCTAGCAAATAGATGATTAACGGGAAGATCGTGATCGTGATCGTGATAGATTATTTCAAGAGTCAGCAAAACAAAATCCAGAATAATTCAACTACTATGATATTAAAAAATTATATATATTTCCCTATAGTTAGGTTTAATTTGATATTTCATTCGTAATCTATCAGTGAGGTAAACTGTTAAAGAAAGCTCTTAAGTCTATGGACAACTGTTAGCAATAATAAGCAAAGTCATTTCAGTTTTTAATTCATAGTTATGCAGTAGTATATATTTTCTATGAATGAAAAGCTCTTTTTGGAGACCTCATATTTAATAAGAATCCATTTAATAAATTAAAGTTTATCTCTGGATTTAATTTAATTGCATAATAACCTATTTGTTGAAGCCATGGCAGTAAATAAAATGTATCTTAGCAATTTAAAGTTTAATATTACCATTAAATCTTCTAATATAATTTATTTTTATTGGGCACTTACATATTATTTCATGCATTAAAATTTAAAATATTTCTAAAGATGAGTAATTTATATGTAAAAATAATAAATTTTATACATTTATTTTTATTCTCAGTAGCCCAGTAATTTAAATTATTTTCATAAGTACAAATTCACTGCTGTACAGTAAACCATGTTTCTTGATTGCTATATTAGAAAGAAATGTAATTTATAATTTATATCATTAATCCATTTTAGTGGATATAAAATTTCTGTGGGCTTTTATTTCTTAGTAAAGTCATACTTTCTATGTATCCCATTTAAAATATTTGTATAGTTTGTAGTTGAATGCTTCTTAAATTTGTTTTTGTATTTCAAGCTTTCTATATAAATGTATGTGCTACTAATTTTGAAAGAAGAACAAAGCCCCCGTGAGTTATATTGTAGCTGTTAATGACATTGTTACAGTGATGACAGATTGCTTTAATGGTGGATATTCACTTAATTGGAGGAAATCTAACAAAATGTGTTATTTCATATTATTTAAAAGAGTCAGTCAAGAGCCATCACCCACTTACAGTTGTGTCTTAACCCAAATGACAAAGCATGTGTAGTATCAAAACTAATAAAATTGCAAGAAGCATGTATTCATGCACTGTGCATTTATTCAGACAACCCATTAAATAGTGTTTGTTAACCTTTAATTCAGATGTCTACAGTAAGATAATATAATGTAAAACACAAGTCAATGGAGGGCCGTAAAACTGTTTCTGCTACAGTTTTTATTAGCTTGCTATTCAATGTTGAATGCAGTTACACCCTGAAGCAAGACTTGTATACAAGTATGGTATCAATATATTATAATACAAATTTAACCTATTAAATATGTGACAAGTATTGTGTTTATTGCTATGATCCATGAAGATATAGACAATGTTGTTGATAAATGTTACCATATCCTACGCTATATCATGGGATTACCTTTGCTATTCAGAGGACTCATGGGGGTTCTTGTCTGCACCCTCCAACTTACATTGCCATAAATCCCAAGTGGTTTAGTTACCCAGAGGAGTTTTCATTTAATTTTCATGTTCTTTGCAGTGTTTCTTAAAAGGCTGTGTATATGCACATACCTCATAGTTATGCAAAAACATTAAAAGGAAGAATACATTACTAAGATGTATAGAAGGTTTTGAATATTTTTATCATGTTCTTTTTATTTATCTGTATTTCCTATAATGAACATGTATTATTTGAGAGTAAAAAAGAAAGTAGTAATGTTGAATAGGAAGAAAGAAATTATGAAACTTGTACTAATCTCCTCTACTTAAATACAAAGTCATCTCCTTTCAACTGGAATAGTATGTAGTACTTTTGTGAAGAAGTTAATTTGAAGTGTCACCTTAATTTTTTAGTCTGAGGAACTATGATATTATTAGCTCAAAATTGATTAAAACACTTTTCTTGTTCCTCCAAGAACAGCAACAGATCCACAAGTAGTAACTATCACAATACTCACACTACCCCAACACCTTAACTTGGTTTGGGCAACTCTCAAACTTTGGACAGAATCAGAAAATATATTTTATTTATTGTTACATTCATGACTTTTAAAAAAGTGTTAATGAACTTTAAATGTTTTAAACTGACCTGGATTGAATGTATTAGGAGCTTTTGAAATATAATCCTCACACTAAATGACCCCAACCAAGAAAAAATTAATTTTTCTTTCTGGCAATGAGAATGTAATGGACAAAATTTTTAATGTCAGCAAAGATAAGAAAAAGGAACTTTAACAAAAATTTCCTATCACTTTATTTTTTCTATTCATATTTTTACACATATAAACAAGCAAATACACAAAGAAACATGTTCTTTTACATTTATATGTGCAAGTCCTCAAAAACCTAATCCATTTGTGTATGTCCTCTGAAGTAATCAGTATGTACCTGGCTCACAAGAAATAAAGTATGTGTGTCTCTTTGATACTTTATAACTTTGTGTTAGTTTTTAGAGGGAATTTTTGTCTCTGAGTCTTGTAGTTTTTTGAGATAACTTTTAATCTACATCAGAGTATATATTTCACGAGTTCTCCACATTTCTTCTAAAGTTGTCATAACCACTCACAACCCAAGTGGCTGTATCCCTCTACCACCGTCTACTGATTCCTGTCCTCTCTGTACTCTTTATGTTCTCTGACAAACTCAGTTCTGCACTTGTAATACAGAATGTGGCTTGGGATTATTTTTCTCTGTCCCTTTTCCTTTTTGTCCAACTTAGTCATAGAAATATCCAACCATGGGTCACAGAAATAAATTATTGTACTACTGAGATGTCCTAATTAAGGTTTTATGTCCTAACAGATGCCTAAATATAGTATTGCTGAAACCTATGATAAGTTTGTATTTAGCACCTTGAGGAAACTCAATATATTGATTTGAAAAGAGACTATACTCAGTTGATGTCTAAATATTTCTATTTTCTCCACAATCTTATAAGCACACATTTCTAATCTGTTTGATATAGTTTAATCTCACAGGTGTGAAATAATATTGTCATTTTCATTTGAATTTTTTGGTAAATTATGAGCAATTTATCCATATGCCATGGCCATCTGCATGTATTATTTCAAGAAGCTATCTGTTCATGTCTTCAGCAAATTTTTTTTGCTGAGTGTAATTTATTTTGTTTTTTAGTTTTATTATATATATATATTTTTTTTTTAATTTGGAGCCACATTCATAAGTTCTCTTGACTTACTTCTGGCTCTGTGCTCAGGGATCATTCCTGGTGGAGCTAAAGGGAGATATGTAGTACTGAGGATAGAACCCAGGTCAACTGTGTGCAAGGGAAGTGCCCTAGCAATCTAATAGCACTCCAGCTGCTTTAGAATTTAAACAGGTAGGTTGCCTGTTGCAGGACTCCTAAGGGCCGCTGCATCTGCTCTGGAGTGCCTCCCGAAAATCACTCCGTAGATAAGGGGGTAGTCTAAATGTGGCAGTTTATCCGACCATGTATGCTGTACTAGCTGGTATAAATATTCTTCCATGCTACCACAATCATCGTGGGACTAGCTAGATCTTACCAGCATATTAGCCTGGCCACGCTGGACCCCTAAGTAATTAGACCAGAGAGAAATGCTGTTTGCTTCCAAGCAAACAAGCATGGCTCCCTGATATACTCAAAGGCAACTAAAATATAAAACTATAATGAAGTAGAAGAGACTTTGTGAAGGCTTGGAGAAATATGTAACTGGCATTAGTATTAGTCTTTGGTACAGAGACATGCCATCTCAGAAACCCCCTTCTCTACACTACAAAGGCATTCCCAGGCAGATTTCGGCTCAAAACATTAGCATAGTAAAGGCCCTAGGTGAGGGTGCAGGGAGGGATTACCTAAGGGCATTGAACCCTCCCTGCTTTCCATAACAGTGGGAGGAAGGTCTGAGTTACAGGATATAAACTAGCTGGTTCCCACTCTCCGGGCCTTCTTCTTTATGGGATCTCTCCTTGTGAGCGCTCATTCCCCTTGGAAGCCTTTTTCAAAGCCTTTTCACGTGGTGGTCGCCATCTTGGCCTACAGGTGGCTGGGGTTCTAGCCTGGAATCCTAAGCACCGGGCTTTTCCTTTTGCTGATTTGTATGCCTGAACCTGTGATAAGTAAAGCCTTTTAAAACTGCATCGGATTCCTGAGTTTTCATCCATTCCTACGCCGGCCCGGAGGTAGAAGGGAACTCGCTTCCGGCACTGTCGGGGACCCGGCGGAGCGCCCGACAGTTGACTATTATCTTTGTTATATGCATGATATGTAAATATTTTCTCCAATTAAGAGGGCTGTCTTTTTGCACAAATTTTCATTTCTTTCATTGGGCACACAATTTATTTAAATTCATGTCATCCCAATTGTTTGTTTCACTTTCCATTAGTTGAAGCTATGTTGATATATGTTTAGCTTTTTTGTATTCTTCAATAAATGTTATGGCTTCAAGTATTGTATGCATATTTTGATCCTTTAATTAATTTTTTATATTTAATGTGAACTAGCAGTGAAGTTTCAGTTTTCTGAAAGTAATTAGTTTTCATCATAATATTTGACAAAGATAAGTTCTTTTCTCCATTGAATGTGCTTGGTTCCTTTATCATAAATTAAGTACTGTGTATGCATCAGTGTATTTCTGGATACCTGTTCCTTTAATTTGTGTCTATTTTATTCTGGTGCTATCACTATCACTATCACTATCTTCCCGTTCATCATCTATTTGCTAGAGCGGGCACCAGTAATATCTCCATTTGTCCTGTCTCATGCTAGTAGAACCCAAAGGCATCCGCTTGCTCCAGGAACATAAAGAGCCTGAAACCATTATATTAGGTCACGGGTGCTATACTGTTTTAATTATAATCACTTTGCTTCTCCACATGTAGTTTATCCTCAAGAAAGCTGAGTGCTTGACGATAATATGTATTCATCTTTTTTTGTAATTCAGAGTCCTTTTAGGTGTCCATCATTCCCTTCTGATCTGCATTTACATTGAGAGCTGTTTTTCTCTCTGGTTGATCTCTCTATGAGATGAGACTGGGGTGCTGAAGATGTCTATTACTATTTTGTCATTGTTAGTGTCATTCTTTAAGTCCGTTAATAATTTTTATATATTTGGTGTATAAATTTTGATTAATGTTGTCTTCTTAATTGTTTGATCATTATCTTAATATTCCTTTTTTCTTCTTAGTTCACTGAAAGCCTTTTTGCTTTTGTAAGAATGACTGCAACTTCCATTTTACTTTTATCATTTGCTTGTAGGATTGTTTTCTTTGAGATCGCCTTCCTCTCACATGACGCTTGGGTTAATCTTTTCTGGTTTTGGTTGCTGCCTTCCTACACTCTCTGTAGGAAGAACCGCAGAAGAACCTCCTGCTGAGAAAGGGCAGTTATTTTGTGGAACAGTGAATCAAATCCTGCGCCATGTACTATAGTAGAAATTGTCTGGTTGAGCTTGTCCAGTGATAAGAGCAGCATCTTAAATTCTTACACTAATATGGTGGTGTTTATATAGTGTCTCAGTTCTATTAGTAATATCTCTATAAATGTCTGTTTTTTTTGTATGCATCTGTTAATAAGAGTTAAAACATCTTGGTCTGTTTACTGTTTAACCAGTATGTAATGTCCAATATTGCCTCTTATTTTCTTTAGCATGAATGTTATTTGTTGAAAAAGTTCAAGTGTGTCTTTTATAATAATAAAGTTGAATTGTTTCCTAATCCATCCTTTTTTTTCACTGTTCATTTTGGTAGTTACAGTGATATTTAAAGAAATTATTGATATCAAGGAACTGCTTGCCATTTTTCTATGAGGATTTTTGTTTCTGATGTTCAAGATTTTGAAGGGATTTTTGGGTTTTGTTTTAATATAGGAGGACAGTCTAGGTGCAACAGATATCTTCCACACTTGTTTATCATAGAATATTTTTAATCATGCAAATCTGAGTGAATGATTACCTTGTAGAATCGAGGATATTTGGTTACAATTTTTTCATTAAAAGTGTTGGTTATATCATTCAATTTTCTTGTTGTGTATAAGGGTTCATTTCAGAAAATATCCAAATTTTATGTTGTTTCCTTGATATGTATTCTTTTACTGTGTAAAGTCTGTTTCTTGCATTTCTTGCCATTTTGATTGCAATCTCTCTCCTCAGACTTGGGAAGTTTTCAGCTACTATTTATTATGTCAGCCATTTTTTTTTTGCTCTTCCTTTCCTTCTGGAATTCCTATGAATTGGAGGTTGTTTTCCTTGATATTGTCCATTAAAGTCCTTAAAATTCCTTCATTGTTTTCTACTGCATTTTTTGGGGGAGCGGAAAATTCGTTTTACTCCTAGTTCTACACTCAGCGATCATTCCTGTTAGGCTCATCAAATAATATAGTGTGCTAGAGATTGGACCATGGTCAGCTGTGATACAAACAAGGGCAATCTCTGGCTCTATTTCCACTTCTTTGTTCGTTGTTTTCTTTCCAAATGTTTTAATTAAAACACATGAATTACAGAGTTATTGAGAGTTGGGTTTGTTTTTTTTTTTTTTTGCCTTTTTTGGGGATGGGATCACACCCGTCGATGCTCAGTGGTTACTCCTGCCTCTGCACTCAGGAATCACTCCTGGCGGTGCTCGGGGGACCATATGGGATGCCGGGGATCGAACCAGGGCCAGCATAAGCCGGCGGCGTACAAGGCAGACACACCCTACCCACTGGGCTGTCTCTCCAGCCCGAGAGTTGGGTTTGTGACATACAGTGATCCATCACCAATCTCTGCACCAGTGACAACTTGCCTCCACTTGTATTCCCAGATTTCCTCTCCTACCTCTCACCTTACCCCCTGCCTGCCACCTTTACAGGTACATTTTAAATCTGGTTATTAACATTTGGGTCTTGCAAGGTCATTGTTGTTGACTCTGTGAGTTAGATATTTAGTTCATTCATTCTTTAACACCACCATGTTCCTGAGTTCCCTTGACCTCGGCTCCTGTTGCTGTTAATCTATCTCTTCTCCCTTTCCCCTTCATTGTATTTCTTTCCTTCCCCCATCCCTAAACTCTGGGAGAAGGGTAATTTAGGAATCCTCCCTTTAAAACACTGCATTTCCTCATCCAGTTACTATAAATACCACATATAAATGATGTGCCCTTCTTATTATGACTTACCTCATTTAACACGATATATTCCACTTCATGTTGCAGCAAGCTGCTTGATTTCATTATTCCTTAGAACTCTGTAGTATTCCATTGTGTGTATATACCACAGTGTATCTGCATGATCCACTGCTCTGTTGTTAATCCAACATGTAGGTTCATTCCAGATATTAGCTATTATACTGAGAGCTACAGTTAATAGTGGTTGCATACGTTCTTTTGAATGAATAATTTCTGTCTTGGGAGTAGATAACCAAAAATGGAACTGCTGGATCATAGGATGGCTAAATTTTAAGTTTACTGAAAAAATATCCATGGTGTTTTCCATAAGGGATGAACCATGCTACATTCCCACAAGCAGTGATAAAAACTCCTTTTTCACCACATTGCTACCAACACAGATTGTTCCCACAATTTTTGATGTGTACTATTCTTTTTGTCATTTAAATTTTGATTTCCCTAATAATATATGAAGATGAGCACTTTTTCATGTGCCTGTTGCCATTGGCAGGTTTTCCTCAAAAGAAATACCTGTACATTTTCTCTCCCCATTTTTGATTTTTTTTGTTGCTGATCTTTATATTTTATATATCCCTCATATATATATATAGAGATATATAAAAATATGATATAAATATGATATAAATATGATATATATGAGATATATATATATATATATATATATCCTGGGTATATATCTTAAACATATTATATATCATATTTTATATATCTCATATATATATGAGAGAGATCATATCTACCTGTCTCATCAATAAATGCTGGACTTAGAGATAACTACAAGAGTATGCTACCTGCACGGCAGAGCCTGGCAAGCTACCTGTGTTGTATTTGATATGCCAAATACCAGTAACAATTATAGACCCTCATTCCGGAATGGATTGAGGCTCTTTATGTTCCTGGAGCAAGCAGATGCCCTTGGGCTCTACTAGCATGAGGCAGGACATATGGAGATGTTACTGGGGCCCGCTCAATCAAATCAATGATGAACGGGAAGACAGTGATACAGTGATATAAAATATATATGTATTTATATATGATATATAAAATCATATTTTATTTATCATATATATGACTTTTTCTCATGCATTGACTGCAAATATATTCTCCTATTCAGATAGCTGTTGTAGCCCATGTTTTTCTTACCATGCAGAAACTCTAATTTGATGTGGTCCCATTTGTTTACATTCTTTTGTTCTGACACTTTTGTCATTGGCATTGTATCACTGAAGACACATTTGAAGTTTGGCGTCCACTTCTTTACTGATGATATGGTGTGCCTTGACTACAGACCATTGATTGAATTATCAACTTCTTGCATTCTGCTTCTGAATCCTGCTACCATATTCCTTATCTCCCTCAAATTAGTTTGAATTAATTATTTTTATCAGTCTCTCTTAATTTTTTGAGTCTCTTTCCTAGTGGATCCCCACTTCAGAACATAGAAAGGAGTATTAATGTCACCATCTTCAGGCAGAAAGTTTTAGTGTAATTTCAGACTTTCTGGACTTCTGTTGAAATCTGTTGAAGTGGCTGAATTCTTTTATTTTATTAGTCCTGGTGCTTTGTGGCAACTAAGGGTGGAAATAAGAGTTCCAGGTGTTATGAACAGGGATCTGGTGCTCCCATTCACAATATCAGGCTAAATGTCCATAATTGTATTGATTTCTGGCAGCCACAAATGCCTTGTGAATATTTCATAAATGTTTACAAGGCTGCTCTGTTGTCAGTGGCTCTGATATAGGTGAAAATGGATGACAACAGAATGGTACTCATGCCCTGGAGCTGCTATGGCACTAAGTCTAGCTGGTGTAGGCTCTGACCTGTGCTGATGTCTGATTGTTTATGTATTTTACCTTACTGGGTAAAGTTACCTTCTCCTCAGCCACCAAGTAAAGACCTGTGGTAAAGTGAGACAAGGTAAAATATATATTAGTTTGTATGTATGTGTGAGAGTAGCATATTATTCAAAATTTAGTGGTTTAAAAATTAGCATGTATACAGTCCACCTCAAAGGCTAAAGCATGTAATTCACATGCAGGAGCTTTGGGTTTGATCTCCAGCACCTTTGGTTGCCCCATTCTAAGGAGTTTTCCCAATTTTTTAAAGCATGAATTTAAGATTTCATCGTTTCTGTGAATCAGGAATCTTATAGACTGCTATCAAACTATCTAGCCATGTTGCTTTCCTTTCTAAAGCTTGCTGTTCTCCTCATGCTCACATGGTTTTTGTCAGAATTCTGTTCGTTATGGATATAATCTGGTATTTTTGTTTCTTATTGCAGCCAGGGCTGACTTACAGGCAGTCTCAGGTCTTAGCAGTCACCACAGTTCCTTGCGATATAATTTACCCACATGTCTCTCACTATAGAATCCATATTTCAGGCAGCAGGATAATTTCTCTGACCTCGGATATAGCCTAAACCTACTGTTAGAGGCTTCATGTACAATCAAAGATAGACTCATTCAAGATAATATCCCTTTTGATGAATTTAGTCAACTGATTTGAGCCTGGACTGTTACCAAAAATTACCATGTCTGCCCTTGCATAAAAAGGAACTAAATTATGGGCATAATAAGGCTAACAGTTCAGGAACCATCTTGAAAATTCAATCTACTATACATTTGTCTTTTGGTTAATTTTGTGTACTAGAGACAAAGGGGTAGTTAAAACTAGGGGCCAGAGTGATAGTCCAGCAGGTATGGCATTTGCCTTGCATGCAGCTGATCCGGGTTCGATCCCTAGCAACCCATATGGTCTTTCATGCAGTGCCATGAGTGATTCCAGAGCGCAGAGCCAGGATTAACCCTGAGCATCACTGGGTGTGACCAAAAAAGCAAAAAAAAAATACCCTAAAGGGAATCAATATAGTTTTTTTTCCTTATATGTAAAATATATTCTGCTGTCCAACATCCAACCAATATCTCTCTGTTCATAACATAGAGAGTCAGAGGTTAGGTAAGACAGAGAAGCGAACATGTGCTAATAATTGTCAAAAGGGCTAATATCAACCTAGAACTGAGCATTAAATACAGGCAAAAAGTTGCACATGATAACCTCCAAGTGTATATATTACAATCAACAATATGTAAGAAAAGGAAGAGAGAGAGAGAGAGAGAGAGAGAGATAAAGAACCTGCCGTAGAGGCAGGCTAGGGAGAGGGAGGGAATCGGGGACATTGGTGGTGGGAAGTCGGCACTGGTGGAGGAATGGGTGGGGATGGGTGCTGGAGCGCTGTGTGACCAAACCCCCAAACATGAACAATTTTGCAATTGTATATCTCATGGTGGTATAGTAAAATATTGATTGAAAAATAAATAAATAAAAAAACTGTAATTTTGTTGCTATCACCATTTTATAGGTGGGGAATCCAGAGTACAAGTAATTTCTATTGCTTTCTGGGTTCACAAAGATTGTGTGAGTACAAGATGTGATACTTAATTCCCCAGTTAAGGGAGTCCAGGAAGCTGATAAAAACATTTTTTGATGTATTTATGAGGGAGTTTCTGGAAAGGATTACCATTTAATTCAAAGACAAAATTAAGAGGATCTATTCTCACCACCATATGTAAGCAGATAACATTCAGTCCACTGAGAATGCAAATAGAACAGAAAGGAGAGGGCATAAAAATTATCTATTCTCTTTCAACTGGGTGGGACATCATTCTTTTATACCCCTTGTAATTGTTCCTGATTTGAAGGTCCTCCCTCCCTCCCTTCTCTGTCTCTCTGTCTTTCTCTTCTCTTATCTGTGTCTGTCATTCTCTCTCTCCTGTCCCCCCAATTGATTGTGTGCCACTTAAGAACTCTAATACCTTGGACTAAATTGGGTTTAATTCTAAGTTTGTGTTTTACATGTATTTTCTGAGTTGAAAAACTACACGGACTGGACAAAGTTAACAAAGTTAATATAAACCCATCTGAAGTCTCCCCATCTGAGCTGCAATACGTAGTCGAATCTTACTAATAGCAACTTTCCCTAGAGCTGGAGAATTGGCATTAAAATAAATATAAAACCATAAAGTCTTTCTAGTGCAGAATATATATGTGTATTCTCTTACACCATTGATGTCAAGCATTGTAATGATAATAGATTAAACTACTTCCAGAGATGTTAAGAGAGAGAAAAGGGTTAAAATAGCTGCATGCTTTGTGTTTTTCTCCATTGTTCCAAGTAAGTGAGAAAAAGAAGCTCTACCTCTAGAATATTCCCCAGAGTCAGTCACTTTGTTAATGCACAGTGCAGTTTGAGAATATATTCTTTCTGAACAAAGCCTACAGTTGCTAGAACATGTAACAGTCGACTCACTTCTCCCTTTCCTGTATATTTGTTTTATAAGAGGTATAGGTAAGTTCCTTAGACAGTGCATACTTTAGGGAAAGGCACTTCCTTATGACAACCATTCCTTGTAAATATCAGCACTTACTGAAAATTTTAAAACACTTGCTAGAATTATCAAATACCTTCTAATGGTATTGAGGATTCATAAATAGCGTAGTCACAGGGGCATGAAGAGAGTAATTGTGAAAAATTTCTAGGCCTTTTCTGAAAGTTTGCTGATTTCAGAAAGTCATTAAGGACATAACCAATAAATGGTCCTTGAGGTGATATATAAATTTAAAGGGAATTTATAATCAATTTGCTGAAAAACACTGATGTACCAGAACTTCTTTAAGCACTGTAACTAACTTTGAAACACTAGTAATATATTTGTCAGAAACCTCTCCAGAGGATCCTCTTCATTTTGAATTATTTTGATAATTATTTATGTTTCAAGTCATCTTGATTCTTCTAAAGAAGACATTGCATAAAGCAGATAAGAGAAATTTGCCCCAAATCTTCAGTGGGTCATGACTGTATGATGGATCTGCCTGTCCACAGGTGGCAGACAGAAGACAGGCTTGTCTACACCCAGGGCTCTCCCTTCTAAAGGAAGGGGCCTTGGGAAGTTTCGGGAGGAAAGTAGGTACACAGACAATGGGTGTGAACTGAAATTATGTGCAAGTGATCTTATCATTAACAGTATTGTAAATCACAGTATTGCAATCAATCACTTGATCACTTGAATCCCGTTATTCATCGATTTGCTCGAGCGGACGCCAGTAACATTTCCATTGGACCCTATCACGTGCCAATGTAGCCCAATGGCATCTGGTTGATTCAAGAATATGAAGAGCCTCAAACCATTCCTTCAGGGTCTTTACAAGGAAGTCTGACCATCTTGTAGGTGGGCGGCCACGTGATCTTTTGACATCCTGTGGGATCCAGTCGGTAATGGCTCTAGTCCAGCGGTTGTCTCCAAATCGCATTACATGTCCGGCCCATCTGATTTTCCATGCCTTGGCAAAGGAGACAGCGTCCCTGATTCTGGAATAGCGACGGAGGTCAGAACTCCCGGATTCCTTCTCTCACTTGAGATTGCAATCAATAGAAGTTTTAAATTAAAAATTAGATAAAATAAATGAAATTATTTTAATATCATTATTTATCTAACCTTATATATCCTAAGTATTATTTCAACATGTAATTGGCTTTTAAATCTTGCCAATGGATGTTTAAAATTATTTGAAACCAAGAGTTTAGATATTGTCTATGACTGAAAGTCCTTATGCAGTTGCAACAGTATTAGAAAAACACTGAGATACTTCTATATTTCAGAAATTTAGTCATGGCTTTCTAATTCTGAGTACAAATGTTAACAATTGAAACATATCAAGCCAATAATGGCAATGCTCATTCTTTTGCACATCATATAATATGTTTAAAATACTCCTTTTAACTTTAATATTTTGCTATTTTCAAAGTATTTACCTTCATGATAGTAGGTTAGAAATTCTGATGACAGGATAGATTTATTATCATGATATGATCAATTCCTATTTTTTTTAAATCTGTGAACTTGACTTAAAGGTTTATATCTTGCTTTTAGGTTTCCATGCCAGACTCTCTAAGTAACTATAAATTTATCAAGATAGCTTTTACTTATCAGAACTTTTTACATTTTTCAAGGAAAGAATAATTCCAAAATACACTGACAGGTAAATGTAACTGGGAATAGTAGAGACATTTCATTATTTTCTTCTTCATGGTGTAATTGCTCAGCATCACCTTATCTTACCAATAGTGATAGATAAATTGGATTAATGCTGCCAGTTGAGCTTGTTGATAATCAGAAGAAATCGGCATGCTCAGCTGTTAAAGATTTAAAAGATCCCTAAGGTCTCTTGAAAATTTATGATACTCTGATTCCACTTAGGATGATAAAAAGAAATAATAGTTTTTTAAAGAAAACTCATCCTATAATGGCAGAGCTATAAAATGAAAATATCATTCTACTGCTCCTATAAGCCTACATTTATAATATCAAATTTTCAATATTACAGTCAATAGATATATTTTGGATTAATTTGAATAAGGTGGGTTTTACCTCATAGGTGAGACAGTTTTTTGTAGACAAGTTAAATAGTATCCCCCTCTGCTGTTTTTGTACCAATTAATTGTTTTACTAGACTACCTTCAAATGATTAAGAATATGGGCTGGAGTGATAGTACAGAGGGCAGGGCAATTGTCTTTCATGTAGCAGACCTAGCTTCCATCCCTGGCACCCAGTAATGTTTTCTGAGCACTGTTGAGTGTGAACCAAAACTCGGTAAATAAATAATGTTAGAAAATAAATAGGTTAGAACTTCTGTATAAATGTTAATAGGATATAATTTCTACACCCTCATATAAAATATACATCTTGATCACTTGATCACTTGACATCCTGTTATTCATCGATTTGCTCGAGTGGGTGCCAGTAACATGTCCATTTGACCCTATCACGTAAACTTTATTTGTCCCTTTCATGTATTAATGTACTCTGTAAAATGAATAAGCATTCACTAAATGTTCACTTGATAAAAATATGTTTTATATTATAAAAAATAAAAAGTATGAGACTAATATCCAAGGCCAGGCAAAACATCGACCAGGAGGACTTGTCAGTGCTTGGAATGTACGACAAGTGTGTGGGAGTCAGAGGTCAGGTAAGATAGAGAATGGACCTGTTCCACATGTGAGAAAAAATCACTCTAATCCCTTTCTTTCTTTCTAATTGACTCCACTCAGCATAATATCCTCTAGTAACGTCCATATTGTGGCAAATTACATGATTTGTTTTTTTTCCTGGAGTTGCATAGTACTCCGTTGTGTATATATGCCACTACATTTATTAGAAGTTAGGCAATTGGGCTGTTCATATATCTTGGTTATTGTACTAAGTAAGGTGATGAATATAGGTATGCACAAAACCTTTCAAATTAATGTTTTTGCATTTTGACCAAGTAGTAGTATCACTAAACCATGTGGGAATCCCATTTCTATTTTTTGAAGGGATAACTATATTGCTTTCCAAAGAAACTGACCAGATGATATTCCCGCCAACATTGGATACGGCTCCCTTTCTTCAATTTTTAAAAGTAAATTGGTAAAAGTCTAAATATTCTCAAGATGTACTTAAAATTCATATTAACTATAAATTGATACAAATTTTGGGTCTATTTAGTTATAGCCAGATCTATGACTCATAAGCTTAATATTTACATTCATTTGGTTTACTGTCTATATATTCTGAATGATTCTCAGGAATTATATCATGCTACGTCTTCCAGAGTTGCTTTTGTCTCTCTTAACTTTTTTATTGAGGTAACATATGTTTTAAATGTACAACTGCACATATTTTAGGTGTACAATTTGATCTTTATTCAAAACATGTAGCTATAATACAATCATCACCAAAGTAGCAATATTCCTTCTTCACATCTCATTTGGGACCTCCTCATGTCACTCTCTTCTCCCCCTCTGATAAGCAAATCTCTATAGCCTGAGTCCAAGGTTTATTTACTTCTTTTGCTTATATTCCACACAAGTGAAATCATCCAATATTTGTCTGCATTAAACCAAGCAGCAAGATTTCTTCATTTTTTACACCTCAGTAGTATTCCATTTTATCTATATAATATGTTTATCTCTCTCATTGAGCACTTAATATGTGTAGCTTGACTACATAAATACCACTGCAATGAACACAGGAATGTATGCATTTATCTTTTCAATTTAGTGTTTTTGTCTTCCTTGATAAAAGAATGTAACTGATGGATCATGCAGTATATTCAATTTAGTATTTTGATATCAATATTGTTTTCCCTTTAAACTGGACCAATATCAAGCCCATGACATATGAGGGTTCCAATTTTTCCACACTCAAGTCAACAGTCAAAATAATTGTTTTCTAACTTTTTCCAAAAGCTGTGAAAAACTTTTTCATGAAGTCCACTCTTAGAAGTGTGATGTGATATCTCTCATATCATTTTGATGTTCATGTCCCTGATAACCACAGTTGATGAACATTGCTCCTGTGTCTGTGAGCCAGTCGTATGTCTTTTTTGATACATGTTAGCACCTCTCCCTATTTATTTATGAGGTTTTCTTTCTGAGTTTTTTGAGTTCCTTAAATATCTTATTAGTTTCTCCCCATTCAGTAGGACATAATTTTTATACATTAATTGTATGCTCTTTCCCTAATACTACAGATCACTTGATCACTTGACATCCCGTTATTCATCGATTTGCTTGAGCGGGTGCCAATAATATTTCCATTTGACCCTATCAAGTGTCAGTGTAGCCCAATACTACAGATAGCAAAGAAAATACATCCAAAGCAAAATATACTGCATCTCAAAGTACCATGAAATAGTGGTCCTGTACATACTTGGATCGGTTACCAGGGAGATTCCTTAAAGGACTTGTGCATGGTTTGAATACAAGAGCCTAGTTAACTCCCCAGCTAAATTGGCCCCCAATCACAACTGGTAATATCCCCTGAACAATGAATTATGAGCATTTATGAACACTAGATGAGTCTCAAAAAAATAAAAGTAAGATCAAAACTGGAAATTATTTTCATTTGTATCTTTAATTATTATACAACAGTACTAGCAAGGAAAAGTTGAAAGGAAGTTGACAAATTTTGATAACATAAAAATACTTTTTACGGTGATATTGTATAAATACAAAGCCCATGATAACCAACAAAATAATGTCATATAATTTGTTTTTAAGTTAAGTTGCAAAAAACATTTTTATTATTCTAGTAAGTGATAGAGAAGACTTTAAACCAGGTCTGTTAGGCATTACAGTGTTCTGGAAAATGGAAAAACATTAGTAACATATAAGCATGTGGTTCATATAAAGAAAACCATAAACATTTCACAAGTTTTTTTTTAAAATAGAGGGAAATGTGCTCTCATGTAAAGATAGATGGTAATGGTAAAGGTAAATAGATATCCAATTCTTGAAAAGATCGTTTTCATATTAATTTAGAATTTTTCTGCTGTCAATGAAAATAGTATCAGGATTTTTGAAAATTACGTATCTTATCCAAGAAAATAACAATTCTGAGTGTCATAAATTATGTCCATTGGAAATTCTATGTCATTTCCTTACCAGATGTAAAAATATTTCATCAAAACAGTGTAGAATGTTATGTATGTTTCATTTAAGTAAAAATAGGAAAAATTCTTATCAATCTTACTGTTTAGCAAAAGGAAAACTTTTACTACTTCCTTGATAATAGGAAAACTATTGTAGAGAAAAAAAAATTTGTGGAGGGCACACCTGGAAATGCTCAAGAGTTATTCCAAGTTCAGCTGGGAACCATATAGGATCCTGGGGAGTTGAACTCAGGTCGACCAAGTGCCAGACACAAATATGTTGTTTTCCTCTATTACCCAAATGTTTAAGTTAAGTGTTAGGACAACTGACAAGGAACATTAAAGAGAAAAGGGAATTATGACTTTGCCATACGTCAATTGCCAAAACAAAATCACAAACAATATAGCTATAACTATTTGAAAATAATCAAACTAACAAAGTTAAAACAGAGTGAATTTTTTAATCTTTCAAAAGAGAGAAGTTGCTAAGAAAAGTCTAACAATCCCAATCATATTTAATGCAAAGAATGATTCACTGCATTTACTCTTATCAAATTAGTAAATTATATGGCTGCATGTTTAATATTTTATAAATAATCCTAATTCCAGAAAAGTCAGTACACCAAAATGTTACTCTATAACAATATGTTTATCTCATCAATTATTATGATAATAAAATAAATGAAAATATTCA
Organism: Cryptotis parvus; assembly: GCA_021461705.1. Lineage (NCBI taxonomy): Eukaryota > Metazoa > Chordata > Mammalia > Eulipotyphla > Soricidae > Cryptotis > Cryptotis parvus. The sequence goes on along the minus strand of JAJIBD010005038.1, from coordinate 80,451 downwards.
GTTAATCATGATATATCTGAAACCATTTGAAAAATAGTATGCAGTTATTGAAAATGCAAAGAATCATATATAATCATATTAAAACATGTTAGCCATGTTAAATTTAAACAGTAAGATCACTTGTCACTTGTATCACTTGTCTTCCCTTTGTTCATCAATTTGATTAATGGGTGCTAGTAATGTCTCCATTTGTCCTTGTCACATGCAAGTGTAGCTCAAGGGAATCTGCTTGCTCCAGGAACACAAAGAACCTCAATCCACTCATTCAGGTCATGGGAATGAGGCCTATTATTGTTGCTGTCTTTTGGCATATCGAATACACCACAGGTAGCTTGCCAGGCTCCACCATGCCTGTGGGATACTCTCGATAGTGGGAAGGTCTCAGTTCTTGCATTTACTGATGAACCGCGCAGTCGCAAAAGTGTCCACGGGCAACAGGGATAGCCAGTAGCAGCTCTGCCTCAGTATATCTATGTATCTGGTTCATGGCTTATAGCCCAGGAGCAGTTTGTGACTGGGTCACTGAGCCTCCCAGATGGGACAGAGGAAGCACAGTGTCTTTAGCCCAATCAGTAAGATAAACAGTAAGATAAAACATAAAATACAATTAGAATGTAATTCAGCCCTTCCTTTAGTTTTATTGGGAGGGGGCACACCTGACAATGCTCAAGTGTCACTCCTGGCTTTGTACCCAGGAATTATTTCTGGTTGGGGGACAATATAGGATCCCAGGGATCAAACCCAGGTTGGTTGTGTTCAAGACAAGCACTTTACCAACTGCACTGTCTCTCCAGCTCCTATAATACAACTTTCTAACTTAAAAACTAGCATATAAATAGGTTTATGAAAACATACCAAATTCAAATAGAATAAGAAAAAACTTGATTTATAACATTTTAAAATATTTTATATATGTTAAATATGTTGTAGAAATTAAGAATTATATAATATTTGATTGTGTTTCTATTAAAACAGATTTTGATTAGAATTTTCAAAACTTTGAATCTGGGGACACTAGTGGTGGGAAATGTGCTCCAGTGGAGGGAAAGATGCTGGAACACTGTATGAATAAAACCAAATCATGACCCTTTTATATAATAAAATATAAAGTGGTATATATTTATAATGAAATATAGACCTGTGTCATATTTGATATGCCAAATATCAGTAACAATTATAGACCTCATTCCTATGACCTGATGGAATGGTTTGAGGCTCTTTATGTTCCTGGAGCAAGCAGGTGCCTTTGGGCTCTACTTGCATGAGACAGGACATATGGAGATATTACTGGTGCCCGCTCGAGCAAATCGATGATGAACGGGAAGACAGTGACACGTACACGTATATCACGTATACAGTGATATACGGCAGTATAATGTACTTTTAAAAAAATTAAAAAAATTAAAAAATTAAAAAATAAAAAAAAAAAAAAAAATATTATTTCAGTTAATACTAATTATATTACTATTTTATCAGTACCGCTCACTGTAAAATGTTTATTAGCATACATAGAAAATTTTAAAACTTCCATATCGACTAATAAGAATTTTTTCCAACAACTCTTTTAATCAGATTATCTAAAATCAATTATTCAGTGACTTTCAGTTCTTTATTGCCTCTCTTACATTTTAGAAAAAATAATTTTCTCTAACTTAAACTTAGAGAAAATTAGAAAAAATTAAACGTAGAGAAATATAATTTTCTCTAATTTAAATATTTAAAGTAGCACAGTGTCAAATATTCTTATAATTTAATAAATTCTATTTCGAATTTAAACCTATGAAACAATTACCTAAAATTTTCATTCTACTTGATATTTTGATGGCATGGGAACCAACAACTCAATTAACAAAAATTTGAGTGAATTAATTCAGAACATGTAGGTTGCTGAGTTTCATCTTGCATAATTTAAACTTTTAAAAAATCATAATATTTTGTTATCCACTTAGGCACGATCTAATTAATGAACAGTTAAGCCATGACATTGAGCATGCATTTTCATATTTTGTTCTGAATATCCTGTAACAAAACAATAAAACGTATAAGAAACAGAGCTGGAAGTGAATTTTTTTTTGTATCTACAAACTGTACAGGAGGTGCCTGGTGGCAGTATTTGACTTTCAAATACTTGATAATGACTTATCAAAGCCTTTGATAGATTTCTTTAGCTCCACATAGGTAGAGTTTGCTGAAAGATAAGCTCAGTACTTCTCAAATAAAATGGAATATCAGAGATTCCCTACTTCAATACTTTCGTGAAATATTTTCCTCCTAGCTCTCCAGTTTACAGAAACCCATTTCCCAGCTCTCCGGTTACATAAATTTCAGTCTTTCAGAATTTTTCATTCTGATCTTGTTCATAATTCTCAGCAAACGATGAAAGAAAGGGGAAAAAAAAGAAGAAAACAAGATTGGTATATTGCTACCATATTCTTCCATGGGAATCCCCTCAGAGACTTTGGTGCCTGTTACTCTGTGTCTTTGGAGCTGCTTTGGAGGCCAGGAAGAGAGAAATAGAATAGAAAGAGGTTAGATGATAGACATTCTCTTAATGGAAATAAGTCAAAGGTCATCAAGTCATTAGTTAGCTTTAGATTGTTACCCAGGAGAGAAAATTTATATTCAGAATTAAATAAACATTTTAAAATTCTGGTGGCTCAATAGTGTTATTGACTCATTTCACTTCATAAATGGTCACTTTTAAGTAAATACCTGAACTGCTTTAGGCGAAGATACAAATAAGAACAAAAACTCCAAGATTTTGTATCTTTAAGATGTATATTTTTAAGATGTATACTTTGACTGAGAATGTGGAAAGATAGGTTTACAGCTGTACTCAACAAAACTATGTTCATGAAAAATGAACTAGTTGCAGAGGCCCCATTCACTCAATGGAACAAACATCTCTGAATGCAGAAGTTATGTGTACCTAGGTCGAGAAGTCAACATGATGAACGACCTAAAACCTGAGCTGCAGAGGAAGAAAGCGGCATGGAATGCCTTCAAAAGCATTGAAGAAATAGCTAAAAGGACAAAGAACCTCCGGCTCCAGGCACATCTCTTCTACTCCACCATTCTCCCTGCATTAACATATGCCTCAGAGACCTGGGCCCTACGAAAGCAGGATGAGAATGCTATTCGGGTCTCCCAGAGAGGAATCGAAAGAGCTATGCTTGGAATATCACGCCTCACGCAAGTGAGAGAAGGAATACGGAGCTCCAACTTCCATCGCTGTTCCAGAGACAGGGACGCTGTCTCATTTGCCAAGGATTCGAAAATCAGATGGGCTGGACATGTAATGTGATTGGAGATGACTGCTGGACTAGAGACTGGATCTCACGGGATGTCAAAAGATCACGCGGACCGCCCATCTACAAGATGGTCAGACTTCTTCGTCAAGACCCTGAGCGAACAGTTTGAGGCTCTTTGTATTCCTGAGCAACCAGATGCCATTGGGCTACACGTGCGATTGTGTAATGGCAGAGACTTTAAAATTTCTTTAAAGTGTGGCACTCAGAATAATTAGTAGTAATATTGCCATAATATTTTAGAGTCACTCTGATTTTCCAAAAATGCGAAAGATTTATGCAATTTGAAGAGAAACCTAGTATAAACCCCGATGTTTCTATGAAAAAAAATCCTTTTTTGAGGATTCATAAAATTCTATGAAATGAGGATTTATTTATTTATTTTTGGCCACACCTGGTATTGCTCAGGGCTTACTCTTGGCTCAGGATTCAGTAATCACCCCTGGAAGGATTGGGGGTCTGTATAGGTTGCTGGGGATCAAACCCTTGTTAGATGTGTGCAAGGTTAGCACCCTATCATAGTGGGCATGATGGCGCTTCACCCTGATGAGAATTTTTTTTTTTTTTAATCAGGAGCAGATTAAGGCTTTTTTGGACCTGAAATATCTACAGCTGGGTAAAAGACATTTAAAGAAAAAAGATATAAAATTATGAAAATCAAACAAGTTGGAATAAAATGTTATGTTTGCAATAAGTCTATTTGATTTGAAACTTATCTTTGTTAGCTTTCTGTAACATTTGCCCCATCTCAGAAAAAATATTTAATTTTTAAAATTATACTTAAATGTTTTTTAATAAAATTCATATCATTTGATGAAAATTTCAACTCTTTGACTCCAATATTTTTTTGTAAAACAATCTACCTTTTCTCTTTAAGCACATTTTAACATTTAGGAGTTTCATTTTTTATTTCCATTTTGAATGGTGATAATTTTATTTAATGACAGCAAATGATACCAAAATAAATCATTTTACATTTTTCAATGGTTTTGATTTGGGGTGCCTGCTTTCTGAGGAACACTGATATAATGCTATGAAAGACTGTTGAGGTCTTTTTTCTTAACCATTTTATGCTAAGAACAACATCATTCCTAGTTTGAGAGCACTTTGGAAAGGGTAAATGAAATGGTAGCACAAGATTTACTTTAACAACTGAAAAAATGTGTCACATGTATTAATGTCAACAACTGGAATTTTACCTCATTAGGCAATTTCTAGATCTAAGGCTCTGATTATTATTCTAAGCAGAAAAATATGCTAATTATTCACTCTGAATGTAGAAGGAAAAAAGGTGTAAAATCTCCCGTTAGCCGTGTGACCATGTACTAATTGCATGTCATGTGTCAAAATAATGCCGCTCACTGTGCCTAAAGCAATTAGACACACAGAACTCCATTAATGAAGCACTGTCTGTCAGTAAAAGTGTTTTCTGTGCTATAGTTGAAGATTAAAATATTAACTTCTCAAATATTTATGATAGTTACTGACAGCATTTCAAAATGTTGCTTTTAACAAAAGCTTTCTATTAAGAATTAGTTTTTAATTTGGATTTTATATTCAAAGAAGATATTAACATATGGGAATAAGGAAGGATTTCTTAAATACTTGAAGAGTTGATTATAAAAGGTAGCTTACTTCAGAAAAACTTCACCATGCCTTTGCCTCTTAAATTTTGACCCCCTCAAGAAGCCCCCTTTTTGGGGGCGGAGCTATAGTACAGAGGGTAAAGAATTTGCCTTGCACATGGCTAACGGGTTCAATCCCTAGCATCCCATATGGTCTGCTGAGCACAGCCAGGAGTAAACCCTGAGAATCTCTGAGTGTGGCTTAAAGAGCCAAAAAAAAAAAAATCCCCTATCTGAGGGTATTAATACAGAACATCTTTTTTTAAAATCTAGATGTTAATTTGACAGTGCGTGCAGATGTAGGTATTAGTTGTATTATTTTTCTTTATTACTTAAATTAATCATTCTGATCTCATTATAATAAGTCAGACCCCACTGGCCAAACATAATATAATCAGTATTTTGTTCATTTGAGAAGCCTATGGAAGGAATGTCAGTAACCTTAAATTTTGCTAATTCTAACTAAACAAATAATACTGGCATTGCTTCACTTAGGATAAATGATTTATTGAGTGACTATTATATACCAGATATTATGCTTAACATACAAAGTATTATTTAATTCTAACTCCAGTGTTGTTCCTTTGCTCTTCGTAGCCATTTAATTGTGAACAAATCACCATGAACTGTGCCTTGGTTTATGACTCAACTTCTACACTTTGAAACTTTTGGGATAAAATAACAATCTCCTCTAAAATGTTAGATGTTTGAGCACTATTTATTTCTATGCTTTTTTCTTATTTATGAATGATTCTTCATAAAAGAAACGTCATCTCTGAGCCAGAACTTCTATATCTCTACTCAGATCAGTTTTTCATCCATAAGTTATCCAATATACTTACTAAATGAAGTAAAAGTCAGAAATAAGTGGATGTTTATAAGCCTCAACAATATTGCATTGATTGCATAACAACTAATTTTAAAACATTAAACTTTTAAGGTGTTTTGTAGTTTTAATAGAATTTGTTTTTTAAGCATTGCTTAGAAATTAAGGTCAACACCCTTTCCTTAGTCAGTCCTCCAAACTTTTAGTGTAGCTCATAAGAGCTGTAATTTAACTCAAACTAAATTATGAACCTTCACTCAGGAAATAATACTTTATTTTCTTTGCCATTCAAAACTCAAGAATTACTTGAAGTTTGTATATTAGATTATATTTCTTTTCCTTTCCCATACTGCTTAAAGTGTAGAACTGTGTGAAGAAAACACTATATGAGTACGTTAGTAATTTCTCTGTCAGAATAATCAGGGAGTTCTTTTTGGAGGAGTGGATTTGGTTTTTCGGCTATTCCAGGCTTATGCTCAGTGCATGCTCTGGTCACTATGCTCCAGGATCACAACCATTAGGGTTTAGGGACAGGCGGAATGCTGAGGATATGAACTGGTTCAGCTACATGCAGGGCATGTAGACTCTCCAGACAGAAAATTCTGCAACTTCTACTTGACAGAATGATATTCTTCAACATTCTTTTTTTTTTTCTTTTTGGGTCACACCCGGCGATGCTCAGGGGTTACTCCTGGCTCTGCACTCAGGAATTACTCCTGGCGTTGCTCAGGGGACCATATGGGATGCCGGGGATCAAACCCAGGCCGGCATGGGCCGGCTGCGTGCAAGGCAAACACCCTACCTGCTGGGCTACCGCTCCGCCCCTCTTCAACATTCTTAATGTATTGATCTATGACTCTGTTCTGTGGGGTAGTCTGCTGTTGACATTAACAAGTGATTACTTGGTTTGATGCTGGTATAGTTTCTCACAGTAAATGATTTGGTATTTAGAAGCAATATAAACCTGACTTATCTATGCCCCTGCTTTTGAAAGACAGTTCTTTCAAATATTTAACATACTGATATTGGGCAGTTTAGGAAGAAAAAATGGAATTAACTTTTGCATTGTGAGACATTAAACATAAAGTCAATTTTCAAGCAGCTAAAACAATAATTAGTTTAATTTGTTTTTGAAATTAGCCGCTCTTGGCATTCTCTGAAACTATTTTCTCAGAAAGAGTGAAATCGACTGTGTTGATGATATTTGATTGCTTGAGTGTATTTTAGCCCTTTTGGTTCTGTACAGATTGTTAGTAATTTAAAAATATATCTTGATGAAAGTTAAAACACTGGCTTTCTTTTTATTTTCTTTTTGTGCAATTTTGGATTTTAATTTTGATAAGTACAATTTCATAAACTTTAGTTAGTTGAATCTAATATACATGTTCCAGGATTATAGGGAATTTTTGCTACTTTGTTAAACACTAGTACATGGTTCTATTTAATTCATCATACACAGAATTGTATCTGGTGTTATCAGGTATTTAATAATTATTTTGTAAATGAATAGGTAAGTGTTTATATGCTTTCCTATCTTTATTCATAGTATTATTATATTATTATTTTAGCACATACAAAAGATTTATGTATTATGCAAATGTTATGAGTAAAGCATAATGATACAATGAACTTCCATAAATCCAACACTTATCCCAAGAGATAGGATAAAGAGATAGGAATTACCTATAATTTGCTTCTACCTATGTTTCTCTCTTGTCTTGTCACTATGATTCTTTACTCAGAGACACTGCTATTTAAAATTTTGTGTTTGCTTTTGCATTTTTCTTTAAAAAATATGGAATCTGACAGAAATATCGGATGCTTAAGCATATATTGTTTAGTGTTGTTGTTTGTGGCGTTCTTAAAAATATGAATATAAGTTATCTTCCTTGAATTTCTTTTTTTACTGAGCATCATGCTTTCAAGATTCATGTTGCATGTATGTATTTATTTTGTTAACTGCTGTACAACATCCGTGATCTTAGTATACTATAGTGATATCACCTATATAAGAATCAAAAAAGAGAATTTTTTGATTTTTGATTCTCATCCCTCTATATGATATATAGTATATATATTATATATAATATATAAATGATGTCACTATGCTATAATGACAAAATCTATATAAGAATAAATTGATATCATCTATATAAGAATCAAAAAATTCTTATATATTTGTCTTGGCTTGTATCAATAAGAATTCATCGTAAAAATAAGATTTCATCATAATCATATACCTAATAAATGGGATTTCTTGGCTGTAGAATATTTCAGTAGATCAGCTTGGAGAAAAAGTTGTAACTTTTTAAAAGAGTTTGAACACTTGAATTAACAACTGTTTTCCAAATATAACATTTTCAACTTCTCTATGTCTCTGTACAATGCTATGATACTGTTTAAATTTAATGAAATTAAAACAATTGTGTTCACTTCTTTTATGTTGCTTACTATTTTGAATAGAGGTTCTTGGGTACTATATATATGCCATTTGTGAACTATGGATTTCACAAATAGTGCAGTTTTTCAGATTTCAGTTGTTTTTATGAAAAAAGTTCCTTGATGTTTCAAGTTGTTCATGATACAAGATCCTGGATATCTTTGATTTTTCAGTTGATATTTATAAGATATTCAAAAATTGAGAGCCATGTTTAATATTACAAATTTGAACTTTTTGCAAATAAATAACAACTAAACCAATTAGAAAATATATTCCAGGGCATGGAGATGGAGGATATGGCTCATTGTTAGAGATCCTGCTTTTAGGTATGAGGCTAAAGGTTCCCATGGTTGCATACAATTTCCACACTGTCATTTGTGATTCCTGATCCACATAAGAGTGGATAATTTGTGATACACCACAACTAAGTGAATATCAGCCTCAAATAAACTGTGCATCCCATAACAAGTCCTGCAACTAAGTATGCGAGCACTTGCAACCAAGTACGTCTACATTGTAATCAAGTATGCTACTGGCATTTATTGTTCTATCAATAATTACTAAGGGCAGTGAAGGGATTAAAAAAGGAAAAGTAAAATTAGAAATACCTTGCAAATGAGACTTAGCATGCTGACTCTGGTGCTACAATTTGTGCTTCCTTTTTTTTTTTGGCTTTTTTTGGTCACAACTGGCAATGCTCAGGGGGTTTCTCTTGGCTCTGCACTCAGGAATTACTCCTGGTGGTGCTCGTGGGACCATATGGGATGCCAGGGATAGAACCCAGGCCAGCATGGGCCGTCCACGTGCAAGGCAAATGCCCTACCCACTAGACTATCGCTCTGTCCCCAATTTGTGCTTCTTAAGTGACATCTAGTTGTGAACCATCTGTGGTACATACTGATTTCGATGTATTAAATTACTCCATAGTATGAGTCATCTGAAAACACATCTATAATAGAACATGCTAAAGCTACTTAGAAGACAATGGTAACATCTAACATATAAAAAAATTGATGATATAACATTCATTAACTAAATATTTCCTTCTCATAAAACACCAATTTTCCTAAACTGATACTTTAATTTAAAGCAATCCATTTAAATCCTAATAAAATTTGACAAAAGTTTAAATTTAAAAACTCATTCTAAATGTTATCTAGAAAAATAAAGGCTAACCATTGTTAAAAACTTCTTTGGGGACTGGACTAATATTTTAACAAATAGGGCATTTGCCTTGCATGTGGCTGATCCTGTTTAAATCCCCAGCATCTCATATGGTCCCCATGCACCCGAATAGTAATTCCTGAGTGCAGAGTAAGGAGTAACCCTGAGCATAGCAAGTTTTGGTTCTCCCCAAATAAGCCTCTCCAAAACTTCTAAATAAGATGCAGAAATAAAAATTGACTTGCTGTATATTAAAATTTACTAGACAATTACTAACAAAGTGTATCTATTTTGTGATGAAATGATCATTGGCACAAGACAGTTAAGAAGCCTCAGCCAAGTGTTTTTCAAAACACAATTTAGTTTATTTTAAAGTGAAACACTATACAGAACTTTAAGTGACCTAGTGCTACATATATCACCACAAATAATCATAAAAGAAAATTCAATACTAACCTGAAAGAAGTAATGTGGAGAAGAATACTTCAATTTGGTTGTCAAGTTTTTCCAAGCAGTGATTATCACATAAAATGGCAGCCTGAGAGTTTTCCACTGATTTGCTCTGCAAAGAAGGTCAAGTTTAGTAATGACCAAGAGGATCTTGTGAAGGGTTGAGAGTGGGCAGGAAGAAAAAGAAAAGGAAGAATGGGAGTGAAGAAGGTAAAAGGAAAAATAAAAGAGGTAAGAGAAACAGTTTCACTTTACCTGTCACGCCTTCTCTAAGTAGTACAGCTCACTGCCAAAAGAGTCTTTCTTGGCATGTAATTTCTGAAACTGGGTAAAAGAGATTAAATAAACGAGTGCTTGGCTTCCCCAGTGGTATGGGAATTAGTCAACAAATGGACACACTATTTCTGTTTCTAGGAGTGGGGTGGGAATTGGGGTTACTGCACTCTGAAAATGTTTTCCAAAAGGAGTTTTGTAGTGGCTAGAATAGCACCCAGGGCACACAGTAGATACTTGAGGGTGTGAATTATAGTAGCCACTCACAGAATACCTCAAGAACACCATCAATGAACTACATCTCACCTCAAAATTCCCAAACTTGGGGCTGGAGCAAGAGTCTAGTGGGTAGGGTGTTTGCCTTACATGCAGCCAGCCCGTGCCAGCCCAGGTTTGATCCCCTGCATCCCATATGGTTCCCCTAGCACCGCCAGGAGTAATTCCTGAGTGCAGAGCCAGGAGAAACCCCAGAGCATTGCTGGGTGTGACCCAAAAGTGAAAAAAAAAATTCCCAAACTGGTATTCAGGTCTTCTTGTCATTCTGTTCATGTTAACTGTACAACCCCCTTCCTGGCACATGAACGCTTCAACTCCTTGTGTATGCCCCCTAAATGCAATACTAGTGAACCTACGCAGATAGAATATGTTCACAAAACAAAGCAAAACAAAAACAGTTACATCTTTGTAGAACTGGGATAAAGCACTCAAACAGCATTTAGTACAACCTAGGCAGAGCAAGCAGTAGGTTTCCAGCATGTAAAAATGTGACACTGTTAAAGAAAAATAATACTTTCTAGTACCAAATCCCCAAAGCAATGGATATCTGTATTTTGTCTGATAAATTCAATCTAGTTTTAAGAAACACAGGTAGTTATTAGAATTACATTCAATTAAATTAGAAAACTACACAAAAGAAGTTTAAAAGAGGATGGGAATATCAGGAATACTACAGAAAATATGTTCCTGAATTATATAATGAATTAATTTGTAAAAATACAATGGTAATTATAAACTACAGACTTGATCAAGAAGAATACAGAAACTGTATAGTATTGGGGGGGGGGGGGGGGGGGGGAGGAAAGATCATTTAAATTTATCTAGTGAAAATACACCAAAGAAAAAGAATAAAAATAAGTAAGAAAAATTACAAGGACTCTGGATACCTTAAATAACTATGTAATGGGAGACCCAAAGAATAGAAGAAGAAGAAAAAAAAAGAATATCTAGTAGTTATGCAAAACATCGTAATTTAAGGAGAAACTTGGGCATTAAAGTTCTGAAATCATTTTCAATTCCAAAAGATCACTAAGTAATGATTATCATAAAATTCTTTAATTAAAAGCAAAAGAGAATTTCAAAAGAAACAGAGAAAAATATCCTTACCTACAAAGGAGCTTTATAAGAATAACAGTGAATTTCTCAGCAGAATACTTGAAGGTTGTGCTAGGGATCAAACGCAGGTTGGTAGCATGCAAAGCAAGTGCCCTTCCCACTACAGTATCTCTTCAGCCCCAATTTAATTATTTTTTAAAATTTATATTGATGTATAATTATTATATACATACACATAATTATTAATGATTATAAATTAATTATTAATTATACCTATAATTATTATATGCATAATTGATGTATGATTATTAAAGACTCACAGACATGGGGCAGAGATGCTACTGGCTCTCCCTGTGCCCAGCCGCTCACGAGGCACCCGCGAGAAATGGCAGGTTCTAGCCCTGGCCAGCCACCCCAGCCGAGACTCGCAACAAGCCAGACGACCCCCCCCCACTCCATGAGGGCCTCCATTTTCCACATCCAGACTTCCCCCTCATCAGAACTCCACCCAGCAGACCAGCTTATCACAGCCTGGCTCACGTAGCCAAAAGCGGCAGCGCGGTTCATCAATAAATGCTGGATTTAGAGATGACTACAAGAATATGCTAACCACATGGCAGAGCCTGGCAAGCTACCCGTGTTGTATTTGATATGCCAGATACCAGTAACAATTATTGACCTCATTCCCATGACCTGATGGAATGGTTTGAGGCTCTTTATGTTCCTGGAGCAAGCAGGTGCCCTTGGGCTCTACTTGCATCATGAGACAGGTTATGTGGAGATGTTACTGGTGCCCGCTTGAGCAAATTGATGATGAATGGAAGACAGTGAAAGTATACAGTATACTTATTACATTATGATTGCATATAGTAGTATTGGAGTCATTGTTTTAGAATTGCGGATAATAGGTTAACCCCTTAACTAATATATCATGATTTCATTTTCCCTTCCCAGGTATTTGGTTCCTAGTTCATTGATCATGTCTAAAGATTTGTTTTCACTTGGGAACTTAATAATCCCCTTGTTTTTTTTTATTCTCTACATATGACTGAGATAATCTGGGATTTACATCTGATTTTTTTTAAATAACTTCACCCCTCTAATGCTATTCATTGCATCAAACTGCAAAATTTTGTCTTTCGCCATAGCTAAATGGTGTTTCACTGTGCCTCTGCCTCAATTTGTTTTATTGTTATCTGGCCAGCTTTGCCAGAGCATTGCCATTGTCAATATTACTGTAATAAAAATTGATAAACATATGCCTTTTGTCCATTCAAATTTCTTCCTTGTCGAAGTTTTTTGTTCATTTCTTCTCCCCGTTTTTTTAATGTGGTTGGCTGTTTTCTTCTTGTAAAGTTCTACCAGTGCCTGATATATCCTGAATATTAACCCCTTATCAGATGGGTATTGGGTGAATATTCTTTCCAACTCCGTGGACTGTCTTTGTATCTTGGCCACTGTTTCTTTTGAGGTGCAGAAGCTTTTCGTTTCATGTAGTCCCATATGTTTATCTTTTCTTCCAGTTGCTTCATTAGTGGTAAATCATCTTTGAAGATGCCTTTAGCTTCAATATCCTGGAGGTTTTTCCCATATTTTCTTCGATGTACTTTATGGTTTCAGGTCTGCAATTGAAATCTTTAATCCATTTTGATCTGATTTTTTGTGCATGGTGTTAGACTGAGGTCCAAATTCATTTTTTTTTATGTAGCTATCCAGTTTTCCCAGCAACACTTGTTGAAGAGGCTTTCCTTGCTTCATTTGGTACTTTTTGCTCCTTTATCAAAAGATTAAGTGATCATGTATTTTAGGATGGCTGTCAGGATACAAAACTATATTCTATAGGTACACAGATCTGTTTTTATTCCAATACCATGCTGTTTTAAATACTAATGCTTTGTAGTTAGTTTGAAGTTGGAAGCGTGATGCCCCCCCCCATATTCTTTTCCCCAAGTATTGCTTTAGCTATTCTTGGGGGTTTATTGTTCCACACAAATTTCAGCAGTGAAGGCATATGAAAAAATGCTCATCATCACTAATCATCAGAGAGATGCAAATCAAAACAACAATGAGATATAATCTCACAGCATAGAGGCTGGTACATATCCAAAGGGCAAGGACAACAAATGCTGGCTTGGATGCAGAGAGAAAGGGACTCTCATCCATTGTTGGGATTGTTAACTGATATAGCCTTTTTTGGAAAATAATAATTTACAGTCCTCCAAAGACTATAAATTGAGCTCTCATTTGACCTAGCCATACCACTTCTGGGAATATACTCTGGGAAGCCCAAAACACACAGCAGCAACACCATCTGCACTTTTATCTTCTGAGCAGCACTATCCAAAATAGCCAGAATCTGGAAACAACCAGAGTGCCCGAGAACTGAGGACTGGATAAAGAAACTTTGGTACATCTACACAATGGAATACTATGCAGCTGTTAGGAAAAATGAAGTCATGAAATTTGCCTATAAATGGATGGGCATGGAGAGGCTCATGTTGAGTGAAACTAGCCAAAAGGAAAAAGACAGATATAGAATGACTGCATTTGTTTGCATAACATAAATATGTATATATGTATATATATACATATATACATACATGTATAGTGTATATATACAACCCCCTTCCTGGCGCATGAAAGCCCCAACTTGTCGGGGACCGCCGCCCGGGTCCCGACAGTGTCGGGAAGCGAGTTCCCTTCTACCTCCGAAGTTGGCGGGGAATGGATGAAGACTCAGGAATCCGATGCAGTTTTAAAAGGGCTTTACTATCACAGGTTCCAATATACAATCCAAGAGCAGGGAAAACCTCCGGACTCTGGGTTCCCAGCTAGGCCCCAGCCAGGTGTAGGCCAAGATGGCTGCCACCACGTGTTGAGGCCCAACAGAGAATGGAGAGGACGGAGAAGCAAAACACCAAGGGAAGCCAAAATGGCAAAAGGGGAAAAAAAAGAGAGAGCTTCTTTCTCCTTGCAGCTTATTTTATAGCTAGAAATCCGCCCAAACTCCCCAGCCCAGCCCATCGCGTGGGCTGGGCTATCTAGAGATGAAACCAGGAAAATAGCTCTATAGAAATGTAGCAACTTCAGGAGACATCTGGTTGTTTACAAGGACCCAGAGCTAATTCAAAGCCTCCTAACAGAGCTGGGAGAAGCTATAAGCTAAATGTAACTTCCCCTAGCAGGAAGGATCAAATGCCCCCAGGTAATTTCTCCCAGCACCTCACCTAATGTCTTGAGCCAAGATCTGCCTGGAATTGCCTTTATAGGGTAGAGAAGGGGGTTTCTGAGATGGCATGTCTCTGTACCAAAGACTAATACTAATGCCAGTTAAATATTTCTCCAAGCCTTCACAAGAGTCCCGTCTACTTCACGGTAGTTTTGTATTTTAGTTGCCTTTGAGTGATCAGGGGAGCCATGCTTGCTTGCTTGGAGGCAAACAGCATTTCTCTCTAGTCTAATTATTTAGAGATCCAACGTGGCCAGGCAAATATGCTGGTAAGATCTAGCTAGTCCCACGATGATTGTGGTAGCATGAGAGAATATTTATACCAGCCAGTACAGAATACATGGTCAGATAAGACTGCCACATTCAGACTACCCCCATATCTATAAAGTGACCTGCAGGAGGCAATCCAGGACAGATGCAGAGGCCTAGGCTTTTAGGTGTCCTGCAACACCAACTCTCTCTGTATGCCCCTTAAATGCAATACTAGTGAACATTTGCAGATTGAGAATGTTCACAAATCAAAACAAAACAAATCAGAAACAGTAATGTCTTTGTAGAACTTGGACAAAGCACACAAAGCAGCATTTAGTACAATTAGGCAGAGCAAACAGTAGGTTTCCATAGTATCATTGATATTATGGTATCAATTTCCAAGGTCAGGCAAAACATGAATCAAACTTTAGCTCTGGTCCGAACTTAGACCATATAAAAAGAGCCTAATCTCCCACCAAAGAGAGAGGATCTCACCCGAGCTGAGTCCTACCCAGAAGAAGGAGCAAAAGGCCAAAGAGCAAAAAGCCAAAAGCTTAAAGGCCCAAAAGGCAAAAGTGAAGAGGCCACAAGTCAGCACCTTATATTCACCAAAGTAATCCGATTTGTGACAGGGAGGGTCATGTCAACATAGAACACTAAACAGAGTGTAGTGCCACACCCTATTGCAGGTATAAACAAAAGTTATACCAAGGTATAATCCTTGGTATTAGACATGTGGCAGAGCTGTTCCTTGCTCTCCCTGTGCACAGCCGTTCATGAGGCAGTCCGGAGGCATGGTGGGTTCTAGCCCTGGCCCACCTCCTTGGCAGAGCCTCACAACAAGCCAGACCACCCCGCCTCACTTCACGGGCACCGCCATTTTCCACATTTGGACTTCCCTCTCGTCAGAACTCCACCCAGCAGACCAGCCCATCACAGCCCTGATCATCCTACCCACCCTGCAGCAGCTTTTTTTCCTCAATCCGGCCCAGGTATGCTGGTCCAGAGTCTCGAGACATGGGGCAGAGCTGTTCCTTGCTCTCCCTGTGCACAGCCGTTCATGAGGCAGTCGGGAGGCATGGTGGGTTCTAGCCCTGGCCCACCACCTTGGCAGAGCCTCACAACAAGCCAGACCACCCCGCCTCACTTCACGGGCGCCGCCATTTTCCACATTTGGACTTCCCTCTTGTCAGAACTCCACCCAGCAGACCAGCCCATCACAGCCCGGATCATCCATTCCCACCCTGCAGCAGCTTTTTTCCTCAATCCGGCCCAGGTATGCTGGTCCAGAGCCTCTCTCACATGGGGCAGAGCTGTTCCTTGCTCTCCCTGTGCACAGCCATTCATGAGGCAGTCGGGAGGCATGGTGGGTTCTAGCCCCTGGCCCACCACCTTGGCAGAGCCTCACAACAAGCCAGACCACCCCGCCTCACTTCACGGGCGCTGCCATTTTCCACATTTGGACTTCCCTCTAGTCAGAACTCCACCCAGCAGACCAGCCCATCACAGCCCAGCTCGCGGCTGCAAGCGGCCTTGTGGCTCATCAAATGCTTTATTTGGAGGTGTTTAAAAGAGTTTGCCTCCCGCTTGGCAAGCTTGGCAAGCTTCTCATGTTGTATTTGATATGCCAAATTCCAGGAACAATTATATTAGGTCATTTCCATGACCTAATATAATGGTTTGAGGTTCTTTATGTTCCTGTAGCAAGCCGATGTCCCTGGCTCTACTGGCATGAGACAGGACATTGGAGATATTACTGGTGCCCGCTCTAGCCAATAGATGATCAACGGGAAGATCGTGATCGTGATCGTGAATCCTTTCTACCAAGATTATCTCTTATGTAAAACACTGGAGAGAGGGGCTGGTATAAAGTAATACATCTTAACTTCATGAGCTTCATGTAATCTAGATGGTACTCACAAGGTCCTTCTTATTATTATCTGCACCAGGGTGATTCTGAGTATCTTGGTCTCGAGTACCGAAAGAGTCACACTCGCCTGCTTAGAGCAAACTAGTATGATCCTTCCTATAGTCTTCCTATAGTCTCAGCGTAGCCAGTGTGGTAGTCTCCTGGTAAATTCTAACTGTCCCACGCTGGGTGCAGTGGGTATAAAGAGGATCTGTGCCCAATCTAGAAAACATAGAAGTCTTCACTGTATCACTGTCTTCCCGTTCATCATCGATTTGCTCGAGCGGGCCCCAGTAACATCTCCATATGTCCTGTCTCATGCTAGTAGAGCCCAAGGCATCTGCTTGCTCCAGGAAAAAAAGAGCCTCAATCCATTCCGGAATGAGGTTTATAATTGTTACTGGTATTTGGCATATATATCAAATACAACACGGGTAGCTTGCCAAGCTCTGCCATGCAAGTAGCATATTCTTGTAGGCATCTCTAAGTCCAGCATTTATTTATGAACCGCAGGGCCGCTTGCTGCCGAGAGCCCGGGCGCTGATAGGCTGGTCTGCTGGGTGGAGGTCTGACAAGAGAGAAGTCCGGATGTGGAAAATGGAGGCCCTCATGGAGTAGGGGGGGGTCATCTGGCTTGTTGTGACGCTCTGCTGGGGTGGTGGCCAGGGCTGCCCCCACCCCCGGGCCCGTGGGGTGGTCCGGGGGGCCGTGGCTGCCCATGCGGGGCTCTGGACCGGCTGAGCGGTTTGAAAGACTGTGGGTTCGATGAGCCGGTGCTGTGGCTGGTCTCGGGTGGGGTTGACGGGACAGTCCGTGTGGAAGGGGCCCTCGGTGGGGGGTGTTGGCTGTGCGTGCTCTGCTGGGGTGGTGGCCAGGGCTAGAACCCACCATCCCTCCAGGGTGCCACGTGAGCGGCTGGTCACAGGGGAGAGCCAGTAGCAGCTCTGCCCCCATGTCTGCGAGTCTCTGGACCAGCATACCTGAGCCGGATTTAAGAAAGACTGCTGCAGGGTGGAACTCGATGAGCCGGGCGCTGATAGGCTGGTCTGCTGGGTGGAGGTCTGACGAGAGAGAAGTCCAGATGTGGAAAATGGAGGCCCTCATGGAGTGGGGGGTCGTCTGGCTTGTTGCGATGCTCTGCTGGGGTGGTGGCCAGAGCTAGAACCCACCATCCCTCCCAGGTGCCTCATGAGCGGCTGGTCACAGGGAGAGCCAGTAGCAGCTCTGCCCCATGTCTACGAGTCTTAGTAGATGTCTTAGTAGATGTATAAGTCAGAAGTTATTCAATCAAGGTGACTTCTGTAACTGCCACACCCTCTAGCAGTGTTTACATAGAAGAGAGGTCTCATTAGAATGAACCTTGACTTAAATAAGATTAAGCTGGGAGTGGGCAAAACAACAAAGCTCCCAGATTAGCTAAACCTGTCTTCCAACACACTGTATTACTGAAAACCAAAAAAAAAAAAAATGTAATTGTATATCTCACAGTGGTATAATAAAATATTTTTAAAAAAACATAGGTAAACATTTCTTTGCAGATAAATGATTTTTGCAGATTTTATTCCTGGGTTAGATTCTCAGGAATAAAATCACAGAGTCATAGGAACATTCTCTTTGTAGCATTATGATAAATATCCAAACCATGAAAATATTGTTTCCAAAAATATTATTATTTAGGGATTTAAACATGCTATAACTTAATAAAGATTATTTAGTACACTAAAGAGAAAATTGTGCATTCATGGTGTTATGTCAGATAGATATTCAACCATGTATGTAATATTTATGCCAAAACCAGTAACAATAATGGCCCCCCATTCCCAATGAATGGAGATGTTACTGGCCCCTGCTTGAGCAAATCGATGAACAATGGGAAGATGTGGCTGTGGTGCCTGGCTGCATTGGCAGGGGCAGACAGGAGACAGGCAAGCTACCCTTGGTGAATTTGATATGCCAAAAACAGTAACAATAATGGACCTCATTCCCAACTAATGTTGACATTATTGGCACCCGCTCGAGCAAATCGATGAACAATGGGAAGACAAGTGATTCAAGTGATGTGGTATTTCATTTTTGAAGTTTGGTTATGGCCTGGATGGTTTGGGCTCTTATGTTCCGGAGCAAGGGGCGGTGGCTCTATATCATGAGACGGTCATATGTTAGATGTTTGTTATGCCTCTTGGATATCTGATATGTTTTACAAAAGGCTCACTTGTCTTCCTGTTGTTCATCAATTTGCTGGAGTGGGTGCCAATAATGCCTCTATTTGTTGGGAATGAGGTTCATTATTGTTACTGTTTTTGGCTTATTGAATACACCACAAGTAGCTTGCCAGGCTCTGCCATGGTTCTGCATTAATCCCAGAGGGTCCAGTCTTTTTCTATGTCAGACCATCAACCATACAAGGCCCACGTGGCAGAGCCCTGAGTGTAGAAAAACCTGTCTCCTGTCTGCAAAACCTCGAGGGGCAGGGGTTAGTTATTTTTAATTCCCATTGATATGTACTAATATACCTAATTTTCTTCAAATTTTAACTTGTATTAACTCATTTCATTTCTATACCATTCAAAACTTGTATAACAATGTTTCTAATCTTTATTTTAAAACCTTGTGGAAAAACAACATGAGCCACTCAACAATCACATGTTAATCATTTTCTCATTGTGAGTGCCCCACTATTAGAAGGGCAGAAATAAACAATAAAATAGCTATCCTGCTGCTCTAGGGGATCTCTAGTTCAGTGAAGAATATCAGCATGTGAATAATTGCACCATAAAATTCTAAGTGATATAGAAAAGAAACTAATGAACTGGGTCATGAAGTATGAATAGCAGCATCAGGCATTCCAGATAAAGATAACAATAAATGCAAAGAAGAAGTTATTAAAAATACTTAGTCTGTTTCAAAATTTGAGATTTTCTAAATACTGTTCAAATATCACTTATTGGAAGATTAGGGTTAAGGTCAGCTCTAATTAGCTATTGTTTTTAAGACTGCCTATTGTTTAACCTTGGAATTTCTGGTTTGTTTTCTGGATCCTTTTGTCATCTATTGCTAATTTTGTTTTATCTATGTAATTTGAGTTTTTTAATAATTTTTGTAGAAATGGTAATTATCTACTCTGGGAATATAATTTTGACTGGTTTGCAAATGAGTCTATGTAAAAAACAGTATTACTGTGCTGTAAATCATACCCATCTTTTTTATAGTTTGCATGTGTAGTAAATAATAAGACTGGTATTTTTGTATTACAAAATTAAGAAGGGGATGGGAAAGATTCACCGTTAAGATGTGACACAGTGTGAATACAGCTCTAAAAGAACCTCACTTGGATGGTAGGACACAAAAAGTTTATGAACCTCTTGTTAAAAATACCTTTTCTTGATATTGTGGGAGAAATACCTTTCTCCCCACACTTCTAGGACTATTTCCCTTGTTAATTGAGTTTTAAAATGCTTTTTTTTTCTCAGTACATAATTAGTAGAAATGAAAGTTATTAGCATAAAATAACATGTGATAGTATTCTAGCAATATATGCATATTGATTGGGATGTTCCGACTTTGACAAAACCCCAGCATCTCACCAAAAAATATGAAAAACATACAGCATGTTCTCATTCTTGATCTCAGAGTTCCCTCCTGCTTTTGTCTTCCTGAGGTTTTCCAAACATTTTCCCCCAGACTGTTCTGCCTCTGACACATTTACACAACTTTGAATCTGCCTTCCAATGTAATCTTAATGGAAAAGGGAAGATGTTGAGTTGTACTATGATATTAAAATCTTATTTCTGGTTTATATTTAAAGCCATTCATTTTTATGAGTAAGATCAAGTCCAAAGTTTTTGAGAACAGAAATCTTGCTCACTCTTCTTCTACATACTTGCTTTTCTCTTGAAGTTTCCCTGACAGTTTTATTTTTCCACCTGCCTGTTATGAACATACTTAAATAGGGCTGGTCAGCTAAACATTTGTTTGGCATCTGATGCAAAATGAAATTGTGAAGCTTCTCACTTCGAAGAGTTTCACTGCTAGTATGGTGGTTCAGTACCACAGTTTTGTTTGTTTCTGTTTGTGTGCAAATGACTATTGTACCCCAATCAAAGGTGCATTTGAAGGCAAATAAAGATTCTGTCCTGAGATTTAGGATGTATGGAACTTGAATGGCAAAACACAACTTTCCCAAATTTGTACCCAATTGTGATCTAGGGTAGAAGGATGACGGTGGTTTCTGTATTTAGTGGAGTGTGTATTGTGTGTAACCATAGGTAAGGTGACTAGGAACTAGCACCAGTTTATGGCAGTAAACAGTTCATGTGAGCAGAGTCTCCAGCTCTTTGAGTGCATCCTCTATTAGCCTATGGATTTGACAGACAACATGAAAAACTTAAAAAGTAATTATTAAAATAGTATTGTTAATGATTTTTGAGACATTGACCAAAAAAATCATTTAGCCTCAGGAGGAAGTGGGCTTTTTTGTGGAGTGGGGAGGAGGCACTAGTTGCAGCCCATGAAATTAATATTAATGTTTCATCCTAGTGACTGTTCTTCCCCCACCCCCTGTTAACTTAAATTTTAAGTTTAGGTGACTGTTTTTGTGCAACAGAGAGTGTGAGGGAAGAAGAAGAGATCTGTATCTACTCTAATAGGGGTAGGGTTGCTGGTAAGGTTGAAAATACAGAGGAAGAAACTACTGTTCCTCTAAGTAAAGAGGAAGAAAATGAATGTTGCCTGGAAATATAAGGAAACTCCATGAACTTCACTTTCAATTCTAACTAAGTATTTGATTTTTCCAATTTAATTTTTTCTGAATCAATACAATGGCTGCCTTCATCAGGCTCCAGGATGATATCATTAAGCAATTTTTATGTGATTCTTTTCCTAAAAGAAGAATGCAACTTAAGCGTAGTACAGATACTGTATCTGATTGGGTTGGGCCACATGAATTTGATGATATTCAAACATTTCTGACCTATAAAAATTAAGTTTATACAGTTCCTGGCCAATGATCCCTTACACTTTAATGAATATACACAAATATTGTTGTTCTCTACTCATTTTCCTCAATCCAACTTTAATCTCCTGAAAATGCAAGCTTGCATTTATTTTTAAACAAATATTTCTGTATTTCTCTGATTTATGTAAATATTTCTCTGAGTTGAACTGATAGTTCAAGGTGAAGGTGCTTGACATACACATGACTGACCCTGGTTTGATTCCTGGAACTATAGGTTGTCTCAACCCCCACTAGATGTAATAGTTGAGAACAGTTGTCTCTCATGCTACCACCCCCCAATAAAAACCCACAAAATAAATCAATGGATACCTTTTATTAGCGTTAGAAAATTTAGCAAAATGATTAATTAATTAAAGAGTAAATAAAAGTCAGAAGCAAATATGCTTACCTAGATGGTAATAAGGTAGAACCAGAAGATAAGATACTGCCATATTTCCTAGGAGTTGTCTTTTACCAGGACATTATTCCTTTATATGCGCAGTCATTTGAGAATCAAGACAAGTTCATTGGTAGTTTTCTTTTTCTTCATGTTTCTTAGTATTCTTTCTCACCCCCACCCATTATTTTTAGGTATTTCACCTGGATCTGTGATTAGGTATCACTTCTGGTGGTGCTTAAGTGACCATTTGTGGTGACGTCAAACCCATGCAAGCTATGTGCAAGGCAAGGGCCTTACCTGCCATTCTCTCTCAACTCTGTGTTTTGCTTCTGTTTGGGGCTTGTTTCTCTTCTTGAAAATGAATTGGTATGCATTTTATTTTAATCTTTTTCTTTCTTAACCTGATAATATAGAAGAGTTCGAAAGAGGAATACGATGATAATTGAATCCTTCACTTTAATTTTTAAATATTCTGCTGAATTCAGAGACAAGAAGAGAACTCAAAATTAGGGAATGAAGAAGGAAGAGTGACAAAGACAAACATTTTCTAATTTTTTTTCTTCGTACAACTGAAATTTTTCACTTGATTTCATTCTATTGTATATTTGGATTATGCATATTTCTTATTGATCAGAGATAGAATGAAAATGCCATTAGTTATAAAATGTTTTTCTTTTTAGAAAAGGTGTTATTATATTTTAAATCCACATAGTAGCAAAATTATATTGATATTATGTTTTCAATTGTCATCTTAAAAACTAGCAAAAAAATTAGAAAAATTTACAACACCAAACACTAAAATCAAGCTTAGTGGTTTCTTTCTGGAAGAAAATTATGAAATAAAAAAAAATGACAGATTTCAATTCTACTTTTCCCTAAGTGAACTTTTAAATGTTAATAAATTAATTCAAAATATAATTAGTTTAGCCTGAGTTTGAAATATCGCTGATGAAACTTTACTCCCAAAATAAAGGAAATTTGACCTGGACTGCTTCTGTTTTATATTATGGCATCAATTGTCAAACTTTCCTTTTTTTCATTTTAACCACAGAATTGTTATTCTTGTATGTTGATGGCAGTCTCTGCCTTAGTTTGGGAGCTATTAACATCTATCAGGATCAATTGTACATATGTGAACTAAGAAAAATTTACTTGACATCTCTAATGGCTGTGAAAAAGCCATTATAGAGTCACAGAAAAAAAGGAAGAAAAAATGGTAGATCTTGCCAAGGAAACAGAGGTTGAATTTTTCTTTTCTCTCACTAACTTCTACCATTCCCCATTTTTAGCTCCAGGTCTAAAACTTATGCCCCTGTCCTTTGTTCAAAGTTAAACACATGCTTCTCAGTGGCCATGCCTTTGTGTTTTGCTGGAAATACACAGATATGAGAAGCGTGGCCTGGCAGCTGCACAGTCCTGAGAACACAGAGCATTCATGCAGTGTGAAGTCGCTGAAGGAGCTGGTGAACACCTGGGACAACACCTTCTTTAAAGCAGAGCAGCAGAGAGCATGAGAGAAATAACCTCATAGGTGATATGTCTGGCCACTAAAACAGCACTGCCAGGTGGTCAGTTCTGCCCAGCAGCCTTTCAAAAAAGCAAATAAAAGAATGATGACATGAGAAAGTAGTGTAATTTATCAGAATCTTTCCCATTATTTTTCAGAGCAGGTTCACCAACAAAATATTTTGCAAACGCTGTGCTACACTGAAAGTAAATTCACCTTGAAAAAAGTAACCATAAAAGTTATAAGTTTAACCAAATTACTTGTATAGATATACTGAGGATTTGGGCAACAATTACTTTTTTCTTTAAGATGAAAATGGAACTGTCTGAGTACCATTTGATAAGTACACAGTATTTTTCCCCAATACATCACGTATTTACTTGTTAACTTTTCCTTCTGATTCTTCATCCTGTTGTATTTACATCTTTTTATAAGATACAACAAAATGGGGTGAAAAAATATTTTGTCCTGAAGGTGGAAGATGATGGAGAAAGAGTCTGTGGAGAAGCATTCAATTGATTTCCAAACCAAATGACCTGTTTATGAAAATAATCCTATAACCTCAACATCTATTTAGAATGCAGCTAAAATCTTTCCAGGGAGAAGAAATGCATCAAAAGGGGTGGGGGAAAAGTAAAGAAAAAAAAAAAGATACAGATTTTACTTTCAGCTCGTCTTCAGATTTGCAAGGGACAATAAGCGAGATTCATTAGGCCATTTGTTTCTGTCATCTGCCATGATTCAAAATGAAATACTAAATGTTTCATGGACTCAGAAAAAGAGTAGAATTTGTCTTTGTGTTAGCTGTGCAAAGACGGTGTGGTGTACAGCCCCCATACAAGAGGCCTGACGGATGAAAGGGGGAAGGGTGGTGCCATCTGAATGATGATGGGCTAATATCATCACCCTCTTGTCAGCTGTAATAGGCTTTTCCTCACAGAAATAATTCATAAAACCGCTACATTATATTCTATCCCTGACAGGCCCTATCTATCCTCCAACCCAGCAGGCTCACAACTAATAAGAAAATATGTGGTTCAGGAACCCTGAAAAATTAAACAGGTAGTTTATGAACAATTTGTTTCATGGGGATGTTTATTATGTTTATTAAATATTGAGCCTTTAATGTTTTCCCAGTGCAGATGATATCATAAAAATGCTGACTTAAGCCTCAGATGTATTCTTAGAAAATGACATTTTACACCCCGAGTAGTACATAGTAAATAACTAAATTATAGCAGCTTATGTGTGTGTACAGAGACAGTGTAGGGAAAATGTAATTTATAATGTATCTTTATGTACATGTGTATGTGAGAGGCGTCCTTGTGTATCCTTGTGAATCATGTTCAAGCTTTCGTTATAGGCTTAGGTTTAGAAGTAAGTTGGGGAATCCCATTATTTTAGCACTTGTCTTGGGGAAGGTCAGTCCGAGATTTGTTTTATTGCTTGTCCTAAAGGAGAAACCTTGAGTTCGGTGGTTGAGGCATTAAGAGTACATCTACTCAGGGTACTAATAATAAACTTAATCAGGACTGTTATTTTGTAAGTACCGTTTTTATATAAATCTGTTATCTGGGTTTTCTCTGGAGACCAATGCATGTGAGCATATGAGGGTAAAATGGCTCCTGTAATGTGATGTTCCTTATTTGAAAAGTATCAAATTAGATACAGAACCTGTTCTGCAGAGAGCTGGCAGAGGAAGGGCATGAAGCATGTTCTTCCTCAGCCCATACCTTGCACATTACTGGCTTTGCTGTCATAATATATTTAATCAGTGTGACAGTAAATGATCTTCTGCTGTAGACGAGCAAGTGGAAGATTATCTGCATCTTACAGGGTTAATGGCCCTTCCATAATAAACAATACCCACAGTATGAAAATAAGGCCATAATTCACATACATATTTCAGAAAGCACATGCCCACAGTGATTTACAAAGGAAGTTGGATCAAACCTGTGGTTAAATGCTAGTGCATTCCAGGCCACGGCTTTACTGATCTCAGAAGGACATCTTAATTTACTATATATCCCTACAGAGAAACCTACGCACAGGCATCTTGAAATGAATATATCCTCATAGGGTTTCACCAGGGATACGAGTACATGTAATGTAAAAACTCAGATGAAATATAAAGTATCAGCATGACGAAGTTAAATGCAGAGTCGGTTTGAAGAGTAGTTATCAGTGAATCAGCTCAATCTAGGGGAGTACTTTAGGGACAAGTAGGAACTTCATGGAATCCTTATTTTTTAATACTTTCACTTTTATAACTATTTGGAATGATGGACTAGAGAGAAATTAACCCCGTATTTGAGGATGACCCTGCAATTAGCATTCAAATCAAGAGTGACTTTTGTAAGTTATATTTTAAGTTATATTTTAAATAGAAGTGGATTCTGAAGGGGCTATTCCCTTGTGTTGGAAAGCTAAGCTTGTACCCATCAGGTAGTATATGTATGTCTAAAACCCTGCAAGTGTGACAAAAGTCTTTCATTATTATTTTAAAGCATCTTACTCCAGGCATGTTATTTGCAATACTATTAATGGTAGGGTTTTGTGAGTACAACTTTCCAGCAGCACACCCTCCACCAGGGTGTCTGCTTCTCTCAACAATTTGCTCCATATCCTCCTCCCCAGCCTTCCCCTTCCCATAATAAGTTCTGTTCAGTTCTATAGTCCAGGTCTCCATTTCTGTTACCTTTGACTGATGCAGGTGGGCATCACGGGTGGCTTATGTGAGGCCAGAAAGGGGAGAGAGATGGTCACTTTCTCCCCCAGCCACCTCTGCCTCCCAGGACCCGCTGGGCAGGCTAAGGACTGATAAAGTCAGCGATGAGCCCCTGCGTCATGGGCCTGAGACCCACCAGCCCCACGAGGTGGCCGTCAAGCCAAACCTGATGTCCGCTTGATCTCTAGGCACAGGAATTGATCCCCCACCACCCGAGATTTCTCGGGAGCCATGGACTCAAGCTGGAGCGAGGAATTGCTCTTTGCAGGAAAGGAAAGTCAGTCCTAGGCCTTACCCAGGGTTGCCTCAGGGTTCTTGTCTTCCTCGCAGAAAAAGAATTTTCAGGAGTCGATGAGCAGTGAAGTTTTACAGATTTTATTAAGGAGGTTTTAGGAAAGGGAAGGAGGAGGGAAAGTAAGAGAGAGAGTACACATCTCAAGAGGGGAGATGCGGGCAACACACGTGCTCAGGCACCACATGTGCTTCGGCCACGTGGGCTCAGGCAGCATGTGTGTACATGCAGCATGTGTGCACGCCATCCTTTGGTCAGGATGGCTTTTATAGATTTCTCCCCAAGATACTCCCATATGGGGAGTCAACCTAGGTTGCTAGGGCCGTTGCCAATGGGAGTAGACTTTGGGAGTGGTCTTCTCTGAAAATCTCCTTTTCTTGACCTCTGTCCCTGCTGGATCTTCTGTCCTGGAATGTAGCTGGATTAAGGACTGGGCAGAGAAAGGTTGATCCAGCTCCCTCAGGGTTTGTTGTTGGCTAATGGGTCTTATCAAGTCTTGGTTCCTGGTTCCAAAAGGTGACTTTGGACAGACTTAGGGCAAGAATTCATTGCCATGTGGGGACCCCCTCTCTGCCTGCCTACAAAATGGCCATTTGTTGTTGCCTGACTGCATTTTTTTTTATATTCACATGAGAGATCATTTAGTATCTGTTATTCTTCTCCTCCTGACTATTCTTGCATGGTACTTTCTAGACCTGTTTAGCAGCAAATCCGTGGTTTCTTATTTTTCATACACCTGATTAGTATTCCATTGTGTGTATGTACCATACTTTATTTTCAAGTTATCTATTCTTAGGTTTCTACCCCAGCCCCCACTCCCCAGATTTTGGCTGTTGTGGTTTTGTTGCAGTGAATATGGGAATACAAATGCCTTGACTGAATTAAGTTTTTGGTTCTTTGGGATGCCAAAAGGTAGATTTTCTGGAAAGTTCTTTTATAATTGGGGGGGGGGTGTCTTTGAGGAGTTTTCTTTTTTTTTCACAGTTCTAAAAGGCTTTTACTTATCACCAACAATTAAACAAACTCTGCTAATACAATCCAAAGTCGGGGATCTCCAATCCTCTAACTCCTGGCTGAACCCCCCAACCATGTGGTAAGGTCGGGATCTCAAACCTAAATACCCCTTATTCTCCAAAAGGAGGTTTTTCTTTCTCCAAAGGTGCCCAAAAAACCCAAGCTGGCCTACAAAAAGAAAGATCTTCTCAAAGACAGAAAACCAGCACTCACATGCAAATCCCAGGTAAAGAGCACCTAGCCCAGGTCTAAACAAATGCTAACTGCCAGGGCCAGTATGACAAAAGGCTTTCATTATTATTTTTAAAGCATCTTACTGCCCAAGTCAACTCATACAAAGCACTTGTGGAGATGGAGAAATGCACCTAACAATAAAAGTATCTCAGGATTTAATATGTGGGGAAATAACAAAATCATTTTGGGGCCATGAATATCATAAAGCTAGATGGTATATCTTTGAGAAGTTTTCGTAGTATTTTCTGGTGAGGTTGAACCTGCTGACATTCCTACCAGCAGAGGATGAGTATCTCTCTCCTGCTCCACATCCATGCCAATACTGATTGTTTTCATTCTTTCACTGCTAAGAAGTGTTCTTTGATTGTTCTGATTTGCATTTCCCTTTTAAGTAATGCAGAGCATTTTCCCCCTTCATGTACATTCCTTATTAGAGAACAGAACTGTTCATCTTTTTCCTAGTTTTTGACAGTGTTATTTATATTTTTTGTTGCTATTTTTACACTTGGTATATCTTCCCAGTTGATTCTTTGTAATGAGTGGTGGGAAAATACTTTCTCCCAGTTTGGGAGTGTCTTTTATTCTGGTTATCATTTTTTTTTTTGGCAGTACAGACGTTTCTTGATGTAGTCTCATTAGTTTATCTTTAAAATTTGCTTTTGTTTCTAATAATAAGGCAGTCGGAAGGAAAAGGAAAATGTATATAAAATAAAGTCACACTTTCTTCTTTCTTGCTTTTTTTTTTTCAAACCCAAGTCCACTCTTGAACACCTCTCTTTCTTTTTCTCCGTTTCCTTTCTCTCTCCTCCATCTCTAAATTTCCTTAAATGAAAGCTATTTAGCTTCAATAAATAAATAAAAATCAAGTCAAAGTACTGCAATATTTCAAAAGCCTCATTTAGGAGACAGCACAGTTTTATGTCAACACTCCTCAAATTATGTGTTGTTTTTATTCCAGCCTCTCCACAGTATGGAGATTTGGACAGAAGAGGTTAAGAACTGAGATCTATAGTTTACAGAGAGAATGGCGAGGTTCCTTAAATATCTTTATCTATAAAGAGGTTATTATCTAGAGATGGGAAGCAAATAATTTCCCTTCTACTGCAGCAAATTGGTCCAGCAGAATGCATTGAGATTAAATGCATTATTTTATAAATAACAGTTCATTACATGTTAGATTAGGTCAAAAGAAAGGTTTATTCTATTGCTGATTTAAAAAAATATATTTGTTCTTTGTTGCAGGACACCTAAAAGCCTAGGCCTCTGCATCTGTCCTGGATTGCCTCCTGCAGGTCACTTCATAGATAGGGGGTAGTCTGAATGTGGCAGTCTTCTCTGACCATGTATTCTGTACTGGCTGGTATAAATATTCTCTCATGCTACCACAATCATCGTGGGACTAACTAGATCTTACCAGCATATTTGCCTGGCCACATTAGATCTCTAAGTAATTAGACCAGAGAGAAATGCTGTTTGCCTCCAAGCAAGCAAGCATGGCTCCCTGATAACTCAAAGGCAACTAAAATACAAAACTACCGTGAAGTAGACGGGACTCTTGTGAAGGCTTGAGGAAATATTTAACTGGCATTAGTATTAGTCTTTGGTACAGAGACATGCCATCTCAGAAACCCCCTTCTCTACCCTATAAAGGCAATTCCAGGCAGATCTCGGCTCAAGACATTAGGTGAGGTTCCGGGAGAAATTATCTAGGGCATTTGATCCTTCCTGCCAGGGGAAGTTACATTTAGCTTATAGCTTCTCCCAGCTCTGCTAGGAGGCTTTGAATTAGCTCTGGGTCCTTGTAAACAACCAGATGTCTCCTGAAGTTGCTACATTTCTATAGAGCTATTTACCTGTTTTCATCTCTAGATAGCCCAGCCCATTATGGGCTGAATGGGCTGGGCTGGGGAGTTTGGGCGGATTTCTAGCTATAAAATAAGCCGCAAGGAGAAATAAGCTCTCTCTTTTTTTTTTCCCCCTTTTGCCATTTTGGCTTCCCTTGGTGTTTTGCTTCTCCGTCCTCTCCATTCTCTGTTGGGCCTCAAGACATGGTGGCAGCCATCTTGGCCTACACCTGGCTGGGGCCTAGCTAGGAACCCAGAGTCCGGAGGTTTTCCCTACTCTTGGATTGTATATTGGAACCTGTGATAGTAAAGCCCTTTTTAAAACTGCATCGGATTCCTGAGTCTTCATCCATTCCCCGCCGGCTTTGGAGGTAGAAGGGAACTCGCTTCCCGGCACTGTCGGGACCCGGTGGCATTCCCCGACAGTTCTTCATTTGTTAGCAATATGCAGCCAACTCTTACAAGAAGGTTTTGGTTTAACCTGAGACTATTTCTTCCAGTATTGTTATTCTTTGACTCTCTGCATGTTCACAATCTCTGTTCCTGCACATTTCCACTGGAAATA
Organism: Cryptotis parvus; assembly: GCA_021461705.1. Lineage (NCBI taxonomy): Eukaryota > Metazoa > Chordata > Mammalia > Eulipotyphla > Soricidae > Cryptotis > Cryptotis parvus. The sequence goes on along the minus strand of JAJIBD010005038.1, from coordinate 50,066 downwards.
TATTTTCTTTGTTGTTGGGCTAATGGGAGACTTCCCTTAAATTCAAACCAAGAAAGGCATAGCATTCCTTTTCAATATCTTCTTCAAGCAGTATGCTAATTTTTAATAAGATTGAAAATTTATCAGTTTAATTTCTGAAATTCATTTGGAATATTATGTTTTGCCTTAGACTTTCTAAAGTGCAGGTGATACTCATGGAGCTGATACAAACTAGAAAGTTGTGACTGGTTCTTACGGAAGCAAATATGAGTAGCTCTTCTGTATTCCCTAGAGCTTTCAATGCTCCCTCTCAGTTTGTTGATGGAGTCAAGAACCCTGAAGGGTCCTCTGCACAAGAGACAGGCAAAATGAAGGATGATTGGTAATGAGGAAAAATTTATTTGAGTAATTAGAGAACCATGAACATCCTAAACAGCATTAGCCTATGTTTGGTTTCAGGGCACATGTTGTGCCACCAATTTCAGATATTCCCCTTTTAGAGGAAGGCAGTTGGTGGCAATTAATTACCCTGGATAGCACATACAGCTGCAGCCTATGTATGGAAACAGAAGAGAAATTAGATTTAATTGGCCTTAGCACAATCAGGAATGTGGCATTTATTTAATTATGACTTGTTGGGAATGAAAACTTGATTAGGGTATTTTTGCATTTTTAATATTAAAAATACTATAAATAACATACAGCATATTAAGAAAATCTACTTAGCTATTGCATTAAGGAATGTGTTTATATTTAGAAACCCCTGTCATGTTTTTGGACAATCAAAAATTTTCAGTTATATCACAAATGAAGGGTTTCTTATTCTTGAGTGTCAGTGACACTGATTATTTCAAAGTTTTTCTTTATAAAGCCAGAGCCTGACGCATCCACAGCAGAGCTTATATTAGTGGGTGAGATGATTCATTAAAACCCAATTTATTTTCTGTTTGGTCTATTTTTAGGCTTTGAAGTTAAAATGTTTGTCAGTAAGTGCCCTTGCATCTTTTACTTGGTAGTAATTGGGATTTCTTAAAAAGGAAAAAAGAAAAAATAATCTTGCATTTGAATAAAACATTCTAACTATATTGAGTTTTTTTTTAACTTAGTGTAACTCATAAATATACTTTAATTTTGATAGAAACAATTTGCCAAGGAATAATAAAACATTTATTTAAAAGTAGCAATTATTTACTAATCATTTCCATCATATTTATTCTAGTTTATATATTTTAAATAATGTCCTTTAAATTAAGCATCTGGTGTACTTTAGCATTTTATAGGATAAATTTTACTTCCAATTCAAGGAAAATACTCTTATAATCTGCATTTAAACAATGTCTCTCTCATAATATGCCCCTCAATGCCATACTAACTAAACAAAACAAGTGCTTCTGACTGCTCTGTTGTAATGAAAAAATAATCTGTCTTTTATATCTCATGTAGCAAGCAATCTTTCTGCAATTCCACACAAAAGCAGCAGCCACCGAGATGCTTTGCTGTTGCAGCGAAAATTCATGAAAGGAGAAAAACAGCACCCATTTGTCCTGTGGATGTTTATAAACTGAAGTGGGCATGTGTTTTAGAGAGAGAGGCATCATCTTAACATACAATGGCTGCAGTGACTTGCTGTGCTGTCTAGAAACCACTGTTTATTCTTAATTCCTCCACCTCTGCAAGGAGAATGCTAAATTTCACACCCCAGAGTTCAATGAATAGAAGAGATACCTGGTAAAGTGGGTAAGCAAGCAGTCTCAAAGGCCAGTGATCAATTCTCAATGTCAAGACTTAGAGGGAGGGTCATTTTACCAAAAACAGTGTTTCTACATTTTCTCCCTGAATAAATTTTTCTATTGTTTCATTATATGCAGACACAAAGTAGCTTCACAGAGGCCACTATATCGTGTCATCAATCATTTTTAAATACCTGTTGGGTGTACATATTCCTGTTCAAGATATGTAAAATATCAAAATGAAAACTAGGCTTGCCCTTAAAACTCATGTAAGAACTAGAGAATCAAAGCATTTATACAATTACTTTAAAGACCCTCTCTGGTACAGATTCAGTGAAAACCACTGCAGAATCTGTCGTCATGAACCCTTGCTGTGAATCTTGCTATTCTGCCAGGAAATGAATAGACTGTGTGACTTTAGGCTCATAACTTCCTTCTCTCAAACTCTTATTTTTCTCTTTGCACCATGAAGGATTTTGACTCTTTTTTTATGATCTCTGCAATCCCTTCACATCTAATATTCTGTTGTTATTATTTGTAGGTCTGAAGGGCAGTGATAGTACATTACATACAAAAGGAAAAAATAATTATATTCATGATGTTATTTAATAAATATTTATCAAACATCTATTTAAGGACAGAAAAGAGGGTAACTTTGGCTTCCCCAACCAAAAAAATAATATTCCTAGGAAAATCAGCTCAGAAATCTATCAGATGAGCAAGAAGTAGGAGAGTGTAATTGTTTCCTTTTTTCTTTTTCTCAGAATCAAGACATTTCATAAATATGAGGAAAATTCAACTGCTTAGTGTGTCTGTTGTAGTTCTAGACCAAATGAGCTCAACCTGCCATTGGGACCTGTGCCTCTGGGTTGGTGGCTTTTGCCCTTCTACAAATGACTCAGTTAATGCTGAGGAAACACTTGTGCTAACCTGCTTGAATCAACTCTTAGGTATTAAACAGGAGAAAAATATAGATATAGAGTAAGTAAAACTATAATTCAGACTACAGAAGTATTTGTCATGTAATGCTGTACATCAGTCAAACGTCAACTTGTTTATGTACATGAATATGTGTCTGTAGACATAATTTGCTAACTTCCCTGCAATACCTCACTGTTTGGGTTTGATTCGCTGTAGGACTGTTTTCAAGATCTGCTACTTGAGTATAGCTCTATTTGATAAAGTTGAATGAACTTGGGCTGGAAAACAGTCCATTATATGAGAAATTTTATATAAACATATGAGAACAGAATTACTTGTTACTTTAAGTTGATGACAAGTGTCATTATCCAGAGTGTTATTGGTTTAGTGCAGGAGCTGTGTGTGTTCTTAATGTAGTTGCTTTACTGTTCTGCAGGAAAACTCTTCAGATACTGTATCTAATAGCAGCATGTACCTGTCTGTCAACAAGGAAGTCCATGATATGAAATCACCATTATAGCAGCTGGTAGAGTCAGGCAACAAACAACCCAGGTTTGACAGAATACCAACACCGCTGCTGCTTTGTATAACCAGTTAAGAAGTATCAATTAAGGACAAGAATTTTAGTTTCTATTCCTCCAGCTCCAACTTCCCATCACTCCTGTATAGAATATACTACTACAATAAACATTTCCAATGAGAACAAGGCATAAAGGAGTCTTGTAGCAATTATATATTTTAATACTAGAAATATTAAAACAGATGCACACAAATTCAAGAAAATAAAGCCAGGTGAACATAAATACATATCCTCGGGGGTATAATTACAAAATCAGTGCATCTAAAATTTCATTATCACTGTATGATTTGACATGTCCTTTATAATGTACTCATTACATTTACAAATAAGTCTTCAAAAGTGTTATGATAGTATGGCTGGCTAGAGCTAGTGCATGTGTGTTCCTTGTATGTGTAGCTACCTAAATAAGACTTTCTACCTGAAAATATTTTCCTTTCTTCTGAAAAATGTCAAAGTATATTTAGGTAAAACATCTATATGGCGGAGAGACCAAGTGCTTAGATATGGTGATGATTTTTGTTAGAGTTTGTAAGAACTATAATGGAGAAAAGTCTTTTCTCATTTTTGGCAACAGCTAAGAAAATGAAAAGTGGGAAAAGGTATGGAGATAGGTAAATGTAACAAAATCTATATTTTTCACCCTTCAGAAACTTATGTTCATTAAAGGTAGTTTCTTGATATGATTTCAGGAGTAATGTAACTTTACCGATTTGTATTTGGGGGAAAGGTAGAAAGCAGAAACGAAGACTTCTATAGAGAGACCTATGTGTACTAATGTAGCATATATACTTCTGCCCGAAACTTCTTTATAAATTAAGAACCGATTTCCAGTATCCTAAGGCAGGACTAAATTCAGAGCCTTATTACTTATTTGGCTTGTTTATTGTTTAATAACTTTGATTTAAAATTTGAAATATAAAAGTAAAGCATACCCCACTGGACTCTGTGGGGGGCAGGGAGGAAGGGTGCTCTTTCTGTGAGGAAAAGAAGGCATGTTGGAACTGACACAGCTCCTACAGGCGATCAGATTCCCTTCCCCACTGGCCCCAGATGTTTATCTTATTGAGAGGTTTTCCTTGCCTCAGAATCCATTCCCTCTGTCCTATGATTTCCTGTCCCTTTGGTGAGCTATTCTAGCTTGTCTCCAGCTGCCAGACAAAACAGCATCACATCACTGACACCAGAGGGGGAATGAAATCAACTTTTTAAAAAGCGTTTTCATGTTAGTGTTTTATAATTTCAAAAGATCGAAAAAATAGTCTGCACATCATATATTGTAAATACCTGGTAAACAATGGGGCACACAGACTCTGAGGAAGGAAAAAACAAATCAAACTTTTGCCTCGGGGAGGAATAAGCAAGAGAGAATTTTATTATTTCCATGTGTTATTTTGAATATATTATTCTGAACAGCACTTAGCACCTTCATGGTGCTAAATTAATTTAAAATGATAATATTTTCCTTTCCTTTCTAAATGATCACTTCTCGGTGTTTTAGGATACAGGTGGTGGGCATAAAACCTGGAGGTTTAGATATTGCATAGGAAATATTTCAAGTTGTTAAATTTCTTCATACCCAATTTGTTGCTGGGTAACAAACCACGGAAGTAGAATATGATTGTATTTGCAGGATGAGTATTTTTATTGGTTTATTAAAAATGTCTACATATGAAGCTTTAGCTTTTTCAAAGAATTTTACATGTATGTCTTACTTATCCCTCCAAATTCTCCCATGTGCTAGTTAAATGAAGCAGTGCTGTACAGAGACAGGAGGTTAACTTACTTAACCCAAGTCGGAGGGAATGTTATCCTGTAAAGTTGAAGACTTCTCCAACTTCACAGTAGAACAAAAATATAGACAGATTTTACTTCAAATAGAAGGTGTGGCCTTCATAGATTTTGTTCATCTTTAAGTTTAAGGAAACCATCATCAAAGACTTATCAATGTGCTAGAAAGTTTATTTAGAGAGATACAACAAAAAGAAGTAACTCTTGTGAAGATATCTTGTTTTGATAAGTGATTGAATAAATTTGACTTGTAGTTGTTTCTCTGTTCTTTGATTTTAGGTGTTTTATTACAGATGCTCTGCTATATGTATATCTATAATATAGATGCATATACATATATTTTCCAAAATAAATATACATACATTTTAATTTCTTTTAACTGTTGGCCTATGGTGGCTTAGCTTTCTCCCTACAAACTTTCAGTTTGATAAACATTTTATTATATATATACCTTTCACTTTTTTCTTTTTTCATTTCAGTAGTAATGGTTCATGATGTCAATTTAGATGGTAGCACCCATGGTTTTCAAAGATAAAATAGCAAAACAAACTAACATAGGCAATTGGTGTGGGTGGGGCAATAGTACTATGGCCCCCTGAGCACCACCAGGAGTGATTACTGAGTGCAGAGCCAATATATACATATATTCTCAGTAAATTACTTCCAAATGAAGAAGTTGTATCTTTACTTCCCATTTACTTTGTAAAAGGGTCCTATGGGTTTTCTTTTAACTATTGGTCTATGGTGGCTTAGGCATTTTTCCCTTTCAAACTGACTTTCAGTTTGGTAAACATTTTATGGCATTCTGAGAATTCAGATTACATTTTATACATAACATACACACACAGAGAGATTTTTAAATGTCCTCATTCCAAAAAATATATATGGGTAATAATCCCTCCTCTCATTCACTTGAATGAGAGGATAAATTAAAAAAATATAATTAAGTGATACAGAACTACTTTAACTACAGTCAAGGGGAAAAAGCTAAGAATCCTAGGGAATATCTCTGAGGCCTGAGGTACCTCTGAGAAACCTCAGTTCCTCTGGGCTATAATCTCAAACTATCTCTGAACTAGAGAGAAGCTCTGCCAAGTGACAGCTTTATACCAAGTGCTGAGAGACTGGGGAACAGCCATCAAAGTAGTGGGGAAAAGAAGACAACAATAGGGTGGCTTTACTTTGAACCTAAATTTGATTTGATTTGACAGAAAGTTTGCCATGCAGGTGAGGAGCTCTTAACAACTAAGTGAAGAACACAGAGGTCGAGGACTGGGATGCACAAATGCTGGGACTAGACAAACAGGAGGGGACCTGGAGTCAGGAGCTGAAAGCTACCCTGGAATGCTGCCCCAGCAGGGGGTCCTGTACCTGACTGTTTGTCTGTCCCCAATACACAAACACACAGGGCTAAACACTTCCAGAGAAGAAAAGAATGAGCTCATAAAGCAAACGTTCATACTGTGAAGACATACTGCAGAAACAACAAAAACCCTGCATCTGGGGCCGCAGTGATAGTACAGTGAGTGGGGCCCTTGTCTTGTGTGAGTGCAACCTGGATTTGATCCCCAGCACCACATATGGTCTCCTGAGCCTGTCAGCAGATTCCTGAGTGCAGAGCCAGAAGTAAGCTCTGATTGCCAGGTGTTGCTCCCAAACAAACAAACAAACAAAAAAAAACCCTGCATCTTTTCAGCTGAAGAGCTACCCTTATGCTTCCCAGGAAGACTGAATACTGATGTTTGGTCTATTTCACTTAAAAAAAAAGTCATTTCAAAAGTGAATAATATTTTAGGTGTTAGAGTGATAGTACAGTGGGTCAGGAGCTTGCCTGGAACATAGCCAACCTAGGTTAGACACCCAGCAACCCAAATGGTCCCCTGAGCAACACCAGGAATGATCCCTGTGTGGTTTGTTTTTGTTTGGGGTCACACTGGATGGAGGTTATTTCTTGACTGTGTGCTTAAGGATCACTCCTGGAGTTCTGGGGCACTGTGTGGCGCTGGGAATCAGACTTCGGGTTGGCTGCTTTTAAGGCAAGCACCACTTTCTGCTGTACTATCTCTTTGGCCCCAGTACTTCTAAAAGAACATCAATCTGTAATGTATTAGGTGATCCATGTAGCTTATTTACTTACAGGATAAACCCTCAGTGTGATTTCGTTTTCACTGCAGTTGATTAACTTCAGCCAATTACTCTTCTTTCCTGATTGACTCTTATTGACCTCTTAACAGGAGAAAAATAGCACAACTCTCAAGAATGTGACTAGTTTATTTATTTATTTATTTACTTATTTAATTTTTTGGGTCACACCCGGCGATGCTCAGGGGTTGCTCCTGGCTCTTCGCTCACGGGTTGCTCCTGGCTCTTCACTCAGGAATTACTTGTGGAGGTGCTCGGGAACCATATGGGATGCCGGGGATGGAACCCAGGTCAGCCGCATAAAAGGCAAATGCCCTACCCGCTGTGCTATGGCTCCTGCCCCAATGTGACTAGTTTAGACTCAGGCTTTATCCCTAGCCGGCCATGGGCAGGTCAATCAACATCTCTGTGCAGTGAATTTTTATCTTTATGCTTGGGACGGGGGGTCATCTGGCTTGTTGTGAGGCTCTGCTGGGGTGGCAGACCAGGACTAGAATCACCATCCCTCCCGGGTGCCTTGTGAGCGGCTGGGCACAGGGAGAATAAATCAGCTGTAGTGAACATACTACAGCAGTACAGTGCCAACACCATTTTCCACATCCGGACTTCCCCCTTGTCAGAACTCTACCCAGCAGAAGAGCCTATTACAGCCCAGCTTGCGTGGCTGCAATAAATGCAGGATTTAGAGGTGTCTACAAGAGTATGCCACCCACACAGCAGAGCCTGGCAAGCCTTCCGTGTCGTATTTGATATGCCAAATACCAGTATCAATTATAGACCTCATTCCCATGACCTGATGTAATGGTTTCGGGCTCTTTATGTTCCTGGAGCAAGCTGATGCCCTTGGGCTCTACTAGCATGAGACAGGTCATATGGAGATATTACTGGTGCCTACTTGAGCAAATCAATGATGAACGGGAAGACAGTGATACAGTGAATTAAGTGATAAATCAATGCATAAAAGAGAATAAAATGCTTAGGAGTTGTTGGAAGAAAAATGTTAGCTTACATTGTAGGCAATATATTAGCACAGGGAGAGGTTAAATGAAGGGAAGAGGAAATGAAGGAGGGATAGATTGGATAAAGCTAAAACAAAGATGGAAGGAAGATTAGAAGAAAGGGGATTAGAAGTGAAAAATAGGAAGGAAATGAAAGGGGAAGAAGCTCCAGGTACCCTGAGGCCACTCCCAATAAAATATAACATTAATATGTCTCAGAATTGAAACGTAAAACTGAGTACAGTATATGGAAGAGTTTTGTATATTGATTCTGGAGCTTTTTGTCTCATTTGTGTCGGCAGGTATGTTTGCTTGTATATATATACTGATCTGAATGATAAATAGCAAAAACCCAGGAGGAAATGTAGGGACATACTCTTGAGGTAACACTGACTTTATTCCTGATGGGAGGTATCACTTGACTAAAGCATGCATTTTTAAAGGTATTTTGGCTTCACATCATTTATCTCGAGGCTATAGCAATTTTAAACCACAACAAGCTGTTGTTGTGTATCTTTCAGAATGGTCAAAATCCCAGACACTGCCAACGCTGAATGGTGGTGAGATTGGAGTAGCAGGAACTCTCATCCATTGCTGGTGGTAATGCCAAATGTTATAGCTACTTGGAAGGCAATTTGACAGTTTCTTACAAAACTAAACCTATTCAATCCACTCAGTCTATCCATCACATTCCTTGATATTTACTTAAATGAACTGAAAACATGTCCACACATATCTGTACCTGTGTATTAAATTAGCTTTATCATTCATCATTGCTAAGACCTGAAAGCAACCAAGATGTCCTTTAGCTGGGGACCAGTAAATACATTGTGGTGCATCCAGCCCATGGAGGATTAAGTGCTGAAAAGTAATGATATTTTAATTGCTTTTAAACAGAACCAGGAAAAGACACCAAAGAAACATATTACTGAATTCATTCAGTAATCAGTACATAATACTGAATGAATATGAAAGTGAATTTAACAATATGAAAATGTTAAATCTTAGTTCTAAGTAAATGACACAGAGAAAAAATATGGAAATGTGACAATACCAGTGATTACGAGCAGTTGGAGAAAAGAGATTGCTAGGGTGGTGAAACTCTTCCCTATGAAACTACAAAGGTAGATATATGTGATGAATTTGTCAAAACCAAGGAATACACTGCTACAAAAGTGAACCCTAATGTAAACTATAGGCTCAGGGTGACAATGTCTCCAGGGAGGTTCCAGCTGTAATGAGTCTACAACTAACTATGAAGCAGGATGTAGTTGGTTAATGAGGTAGGCTGTGCACGTGTGGGAGATGGAGGTATATGGGATTCAACTCAATTTGTCTATACAAAACAGCTCTAAAAATAAAGTTTATTACTTGAAGAAAGGAATATGCACTAAAATGTTGGTCTCTATGCCAAACGGACCTCCAATAAATTATACCAGTCTATTCTTTCACTAACATATGGGAACGTCAGTTTCCCCACATTCACACCAACTCTGTACTATTAATTTATACATATACACACATATATAAATCCCTCTCTCCACATATTTGGACCATTCCAACATGTGAAAAATAGTATCTCATTACCACTTTAATTTGCATATTTTAATTTATGAGGAAAATTAAAGCATCTTATGTTTAGATGCTATTTGTAGTTCTTTATAGCCATCTATTCTTGTTCCTTGACAATTGTGTGGTTTTTAAAGTTAATGATTATTTTTTAAGACTAAAAAAATTTAATGGTTCTTTGAGTCCTTTAGAAAAAATGCTAATACAATCTGAAATAGAAGAAGCAATTAACACTGTCTGGTAAAAATGACCAGGACAATACTAGAACTATTATATTCAAATTCTGCCTATTCCTCAGGTAGCCTGGAGACTGCCAGTGCTCAATTGTGTGATTGCATATTATAGAGAACTGTACCTTTGTTTTCAGGGGCATACTCTCTTTTTAAGCCAAGAGTCTGAAAATATCCTTTGCTTCTCTTCTTAGGGAAGTAGAATGGCACAGAACAAGTGGGAGAAGGAAGGGAAGAAAAACATCTTATAAAACAAATCAGAAATTGGAGGTGACATAGAATATAGTAAACACAGAAAATTGGAACCATTGCAGCCTACAGGAGAGTTGTCTAGGACTCTGGTAGAAAGCTCTCTCTCAAATGCCGACACCCCTATGGGCATCTATAGTCTTTTTCTGTGGATAATTATAGCAGATTCAGTCAAATCTATTTGTAGCACCTATAATTGAGCATGAGTGGCAGAAGCTCTTGTCTTGGTTGTTCCTACCACAGTTTTGTTAACCAACCTCCCACTAACACTCCTGTAATACAACTGATAATCTGGTTAGAGAGACAGTATTGCTTCCTTGCCACAAATCCATTCCCTTCCTCTAGATGCTGGCATCACACCCTCAGATCTCCAGCTAAAGAATCATTTGGTATGTGCATGGAGTGTGATGGGGTAGGCAGACAGAAGTACTTTTAGATTTCATAGATCAGTTATTTAGAAGGCAGTGAAAGAGAAGCTCATGTATCATCTGAAAAAAAAGACAAGTTCTGTGTGATTCAGTCTCAGCAGATTAAGTCTGTTTACATAGACTGAATGCCACTGCAATATTAGGGCTTAGATACAGGATTCACCATAGATGGACAAAGAACCCTTTGTGCCCCTGTCTTGAAGGATGCAGGTTGCCATGCAAGGGCTTTGAACTTTCTGACTATTTATTTTAGAATTGGCAATCACATGAAACCTCCTTCTCTCTCCTATAACTATGTGGTTACATTAAAATCAATTTTTTTCTGCCTTTAGAGAAAAAGTCCTTGGTAGTAAGTCTCCCATGCATCATTTTCACATAAGCATTTTAAATAAAGAGGCAATCCAAATGGAGGTGAATCCGAAATTATGGTTTCATCCTTAGCTGTTTACAGTAATTTCTAAATGTATTTGGATTCCTCCATGGTAGCTCCTGATTCAGTAATCTGCCTTCATTCCATTTGCATGCTTTTATTACATAGTCTACTTTCATGAGGGCAATGTGTCAGGAAGCATCCCGTCGATAAGTGACTAGAGTTAAAATCATCCTCAACAAATCGGTAGTGCGATTGTCTCAGAGTCATGCTAATAATGCCATCCTGTCAACTTCCACGCTTTTGATAAACATTCCTTCCTAGTGCAGGATGTAGGAAGTTATATAATCATTTGGAAATATGTCAACATAGCCATGGAATTGGGGCAATTAAGCAAGTTCTTCCTTACATAAATGCAGAATGGGGTCAAAAAAGTGGGTACATATACCCAATTTACTGATGATCTGGAACCGATTCATTTGTTTAATACCTATCCGTTTGTGTGCACAGTTGGAATTTCTCCTAAATAGGAGTGGCAGAAGGTGGGAGAGTGAAAAGGGGATGTAGAGAACAACTCAACAGGAAACGTATTAAATAGGATGTAGAGATTGTATGTGTCTTTAGGGGCAAGGTTGTTATGATTTCCTATCTGCTCATCTCCAATTTCAGAATACCCCTCCAAGGCCATCTTCCAGGACAAACATCCTGCTGAGCTGATGCGGTTTCCTCTGCAGACAGTGGACATCTTCTGCAGTAGGGGTTAAATAACTTACATTTGCAGCAATCCATGGATGTGCTGTTTGGCCGAAGTGGTGATATTGGTGAAGAAAAATGATTCAAAGTGTCTGTCTCTTTCAGTGCCAAACTTCCTAATATGCCAACACATTTCGGTGACTATCTCTGAGTATATCCCAACTTCCTAATATGTCATTGTTCGTATATTAAGTTGTGTTTATTTTTGTTTTACAAATATCTGCTTCTCAAATCATTTTACACACATACACACATACACACACAAACTCAGCCTTGGGGAAACATCATTTCTCTAAAAACAAGAAAAGTGAGATTTAACATTTTCAATTCTTAGCAGGTCAGTGACACAAAGCCAGACAAATTTGGGGGCTTGGCAGCTTCTAACAAATGACAGTTCACCTTGCCAAAGACCACAGAGACGGGACTCCAAACCAAGCCAACTGAATTCTGGGATGCTGTAATGTGTTGCAAACACATCCTGTTGTTTGTGATATTTGTAGATGTACTTTAGCTTCCTATAGTGGTTTCTTGGCCTGTAGTTTGAGGACTGTGCCTGGCTGACACTGCAACTTCTATTTCACTCTCCAGTACAGCTGCTTTTGTGGTGAATAAGTGAAGGGAAGCTAGATTTTCAGGAATGCATGTGTTGGTTAGTCCTGCATCCTAAAGGTTGTGATCACTGTTGTCTCTAATACTAAATGCAGGCCTAAAAGCAAACTTATCAGAAGTGTTGGCTAACAAGCCCAGAACTCTGTGCTTTTTCTGGAAGTACCATGGATATGGATAGTGGTAGGAAGAGAAAGGAGGTGGGATGAAAAGAAAGTGGAGCAAAGACCAAATGAACTTAAAGAAGAAGGGGAGTTGGGGAGAGTAAAGAGCTCTGCTGTTCAGATGTTTCCTTTCCTTCCTTCCCCCTCATCTTTGGTTCTCTGGATGCTTCTTTGTCTCTCCAAACTCTTGTTTCTGATCTCATCACAACCAAATGGGCTCTTGACCTGTCATTCTATTGTTATCTACCATACTAATGTCTGCCAGGTGTTTCCCACTGTAAGGTTGAGAATAACATGATGTGTAAGAGGAAACAGTGTAGGGTCAAATTCTAAGACTTAAATTTAAAAACGGGATTTGATGAAACAACAGTATTTTAGCAGGGAAGAAAAAAATTATGAGAGACCTCAGTGTTTTTAATCTACCAGATTGTGGGTACAGCAGTGACAGAGAACAGTAATCATGATAGCAGAGATACTACTTTCTTTTCAGATATATATATATATATTGCTGAGATTAGACCAAACTTTATTCAAAATGCCAGTTACTATCTAAAAATCACTTCCTGCCACAGTCCCCTACACAAAATACAGGAATAAATTAAGAACCACTTGTTCTTTGCAAGCACTATAAATGTAATTGTAGTATTTAATCTGTTAACAAGACACCACATGGGAGGATACTAATCTTCATCAAAGAGTGAGAAAGGTAAAAGGAATGTTTGAAGAAATTCCTTTTAAGAAACAAGTCAGTCTCAATTTTGTAGCTGTGAATCTTGGGGAGTAGGATATTAAACCCTGGGTAAAAAATTTCAAAGCAAAGTAACAAAATACATAATAGTTTGATGGTATTGGTGCACTAGTTTCAGAAGTTCAAGTAATCTGAAAATATTGATGATGCCTATCTGAACATGCATTGAACTTCAGTAAGTGTTGATATTTTTATGTCCTACAACAAAGTATTTGAAATATAGTGGCAATAATTAATAAGATATATGCTACGCTCATGGATTTTTCCTGCCTCTGAGCTGATAAGTATACACATATACTTACAGCTTTCTCTTGGCTTTGAGCTTAGGGATCACTCCTGATGGTACACAGAAGATCATATGTGGTGATAGAAATCAAACCTGGGTAGTTGAAAAGCAAGTGCTTTATCTACTTTTCTATCTCTCTGTCCTATATATGGTATTTTACACCAATCAACATACCCTAAAATGCTCATTTGTATGTAGTAGAGAAAACCAGAATATAAAATCTGCACTTCATGAATTCTAAAGACTGAAGATGTATGAGAACCTTACTTGTGAAAATAGATTGCTCAACAATGAAAGGAATAAAAAGGTATAAGATCTTACCACTTTGAGATTGAATAAAAATAAGAATTTGATATATTATTAAATATGAATAATAACAATAATAAGAATAATAACAATAATGAGAATCACTTGATCACATGATCACTTGACATCCCGTTATTTGTTGATTTGCTCCATCAGGCGCCCGTAACTTTTCCATTTGACCCTATAACATGCCAGTGTAGCCCAATGGCATCTGCTTGCTTCAGGAATACAAAGAGCCTCAAACCATTGGTTCAGGGTCTTGCTGAAGAAGTCTGACCATCTTGTATGAGGGCAGCCACGTGATCTTTTGACATCCCATGGGATCCAGTCGATAATGACTCTAGTCCAGCGGTCGCCTCTCGAATCACATTACATGTTCAGCCCATCTGATTTTTGATGCCTTGGCAAACGAGACAGTGTCCCTGAGTCTGGAAAGTTGACAGAGGTAAGAACTCCAGATTCCTTCTCTCACTTGAGTGAGGTGTGATATTCCAAGTATAGCTCTTTCGATTTCTCTTTGTAGACCAGAATAGCATTCTCATCCTGCTTTCACAGGGCCCAGGTCTCTGAGGCATATGTAAATGCAGGGAGAATGGTGGATTCAAAGAGATGTGCCCAGAGTCGAGGTTCTTTGGTCTTTTAGCTATTTCTTCAATGCTTTTGAAGGCATTCCATGCTACTCTTTTTCTCCTGCATAGCTCAGGTTTTAGGTCTTTCATCATGTTGAGTTCTCGACTGTTGCAGGACTCCTAAGGGCCGCTGCATCTGCTCTGGATTGCCTCCTGCAAATCACTTTGTAGATAATGGGGGTAGTCTAAATGTGGCAGTTTATCTGACCATGTATGCTGTACTAGCTGGTATAAATATTCTCCCATGCTACCACAATCATCGTGGGACTAGCTAGATCTTACCAGCATATTAGCCTGGCCACGAGGGACCCCTGGGTAATTAGACCAGAGAGAAATGCTGTTTGCTTCCAAGCAAACAAGCATTGCTCCCTGATATACTCAAAGGCAACTAAAATACAAAACTACAATGAAGTAGAAGAGACTTGTGAAGGCTTGGAGAAATATTTAACTGGCATTAGTATTAGTCTTTGGTACAGAGACATGCCATCTCAGAAACCCCCTTCTCTACCCTATAAAGGCATTTCCAGGCAGATCTTGACTCAAAACATTAGCATACTAAAGAGCCTAGGTGAGGTGCAGGGAGGGATTACCTAAGGGCATTTGACCCTCCCTGCTTTCCATAACAGTGGAAGGAAGGTCTGAGTTGCAGGGGTATAAACTAGCCGGTTTCCTCTCTCGCGCTTCTTTGTGGGCTCTCCCCTTTGTGAGCGCTCACCCTTCTTGGAAGTCTTGTCTTCTCCTTTTACAAAGCCTTTACACGTGGTGGCCGCCATCTTGGCCTACACGTGGCTAAGGTTCTAGCCTGGAATCCTAAGCACCGGGCTTTTCCTTTTGCTGATTTGTATGCCTGAACCTGTGATAAGTAAAGCCTTTTAAAACTGCATCGGATTCCTGAGTTTTCATCCATTTCTCGCCGTCTTCAAAGGTAGAAGGGAACTTCGCTTCCCGGCACTGTCGGGGACCCGCCGGGAGCCCCGACACTCGACCTAGATACACATAACTGCTACATTCAGAGAAGTTTGTTCCATTGAGAGTGAATGGGGCCTCTGGAACTAGTTCATTTTTCATTCTTAGTCGAAGTAAGCCAGCATTTGTGCCACTTGGCTAATATTTGGTGTTTTTAGAACGATATCATTAGCGAAGCGGAGGTGGTGTGGTTGCTGACCATCTATCTTCACTCATATTCCGTCCCATTCTAATTGCATATGTTGTTCTCAAGGGTGGCGCTGAAGAGTTTTGGTGAAATGGTAGCACCCTGCCAAACACCTCTTTTGACATCAATGATCACTTTCTTGTAGAATGGCGAGATCCTGGTGGTGAATCCATAATACAGTTCATGAAGGATCTTGATGTATTGGGTTTGAACACCTGTTTTGCTAGGGCTTCGATGACCATTTCAGTCTCCACAGAATCAAAGGCTTTCTTTAAATCAATTAACGTGAGACAGAGCGGCATCTTGAACTCCCTACAAACCTCAATGAACTTGGTTACCATGTGGATATGGTTGATTGTGCTGAATCCTTTTTGGAAGCCAGCTTGTTCGCATGAATGTTCTTTATCTAATGTTCTGCCAATCCTATTCAGGATGACTCGAGTGAACAGCTTGTAGATGATGGACAATAGGCAGATGGGACAATAGTTGCCAATGTCATGTATGTCTCCTTTCTTGAACAGTAGAACTGTCCTGCTGGTTTTCCATTGGGAGGGCACCTTGCATTCAAAGAGGTAGTGTGTGAAGAGTCAATCCAGTGTATCGATGAGTACTGATGGCAAATTCTTCAGATGTTCGGGTCCGACTTTGTCTGGGTCGGGTGCTGTTCACTTCTTTACCAACGAAATGGCATGTCAGATTTCAGAAGGGAGAACGTTGGGAATGATGTATCCATCCTGTGGAATTTTGTATGTGGGCAGGTCAACATGGCTATCAAAGAATCTGAGTAGAAGTCATGGATAATCTTCATTGCCTTTCTGGAAATTGTGATAGATCCATCAGGACGTTGGAGGGTAGTCATCTTGGTCTTACCATTGGCAAAAAAAAAACAGGCGGGCATTGCAAATGCTTTTCCCAGCTTCTGATACATTGGCCAGTATTTCTACTCTTCTCTCTTTGATGTCTTCCTTTATCGCTTCTCTGCACTGTATTGCAAGCTTGGACATTAGCAGTTGGTTGCCTGAGGCTCGCGCCTTGCCATGTTGGTGAATGAGCTCGATAGTTTTTTAAGACCGGCGTCCTGTTGTGGCTTTCTCTTAGCATTCTTCACAAAATCATGGATGTGCAACCTGTTGGTTGTAATCTTCATTGATGTCATAAATGATGGCATATTCCCATGTTGCTGTAATGGTGCCAAAGAGTTCCCAGCTGATGGTTATTCTGGAAGTTCTCTTCTTAAATTCTGCAGCCTTTTTTCCATTGTGTGAAGTAGAATTTTGCACAAAGGAGACGGTGGTCTGATCCTGTTTGGAATTTTGGGACAACAGCGATATCTGTCAGGCAAAATCATAGATTTATTAATGTGTGTCAATTTCATAATAAGAATAATAATAACAATAATAAGAATTGATATATTGTTTCAAAGGGAAACAACCAACTTCCAAAAATCAATCTGCAAAGATTTCTTAGTGAACCTCTTACCTCTGGTATTGTTGGAGTTCCTGAAACAGCTGGCAACCACATATCCACCTCGTGCAACTAAACTATTCTCTAAGGAAAGAGTACTCTGAGCTCCCCAGAACCCCCACCACAAAACCTTGCCTGCATTTTCTAGAAGGCTTAGTTCTTTATGACCCCACAAAGAGTGTTTCCTATCTATTATATGTTCACAGTGTCTCATAGTTCTAATTGATACTTCTTCATTACTCTTGTTTTGAGTTATGTAATTAGGAACTCTGGTTAAAATGGTTCAGATTAACATAACAATTTAAAAAGTCTTCCAAGTGAGAAAACATTATTTCACTATTTTTCGGATTGCCATTACAAATCAGAAACTGAGTAAGCTTTTGAATATTTATCTTTAGCAATAAATTTAGTCTAAATTAAAGTAACTAAGAGAAAATAAAACACAACTCTAACCAGAAATTACATTCTTATCTTGCCTCCCAGTATTCAATAAATAGAACACATCTTATAAAAAGAAATGTCTAGACTCTATTCTAGAGTCAAAATTAATTTGACTCAATCACCCAAGCCTGTCACATTTAGATCTTTACCTTTGTACAGTGAGAATTAGTATTTGAAATATTGACTTTATAACTGCAGGCTTTTGAAATGAGTAACAAATTCTTTTATTACAGAATTTTTTTACTTTAATTTAACTGTCTCTAAACTAAACCACGAATTCCACACCTTTTGTAAAATTTGCCCATTGATATCATCTGCTTCTAAATTCTAATGGCAAGTATATTGACACTCTTCTCCCACTGGTTGATTGTATGTTTGCCAAGAGTCAGTGTGTTTGCTCCCAAATCTGATTATGTCAGTTGTGCTTGTTCTTGTAATTACATAATTTAATTAAATATTATGTAAACTGATGAACTAAGAATAAGAGAGCAGAGCGGCTGTTTCTAAGTTGATGCTTTGAAGACTCAAAGTAAATCAATAAAAAGTTACTATCAAAATATGAGAGCAAAAGAAATAAAAGTAGTTTTCATCTAGATTCTTTCCTGCATTAATGTACAATTGCCATTAACTTCTTAATTCACTTACAACTTGCAAGCATAGAGATTGCATTTTTGTTTGTGAAGCCTATTATTACTAACATATTTCTTGGGCAACAGAATCACTAATTTCAGGTTTGTTTTAAATAGGAAGAAGTTGGTTATATTCAGTTTGGTGTAATTTTGGCACTAAAAATCTTTGTATAGCATTCATTCATTTATTCAACAAGCAAATATTTGCCATATACTGTGTTCTATAACCTATCCTTGAAGAGAATTAATGTTAGTGCTCTTAAGTACTTAACCTAGTATGAAGAACATTAACTAGATTGATGTTTTATTTAGCATTATAACTAGAGTTTTGAGAGCAAGTGATATTTGATCAGATAAAGTTGTTAAAGTAAGACATGAAAAACGTTGTTTTACTTTATTCCAAGTGCAGTGACAGAACCCTAAGAGCCATAAGTATGCATGCCGAACTCTGATGTTACAAAATTGTGATGGACTCACAGGATTTAAGTCAGTTATGAGATGAAGTTTGAAAAATAATTACTGTGGCATCAGATTCAAGTTTAGATTAAAGATGCCAAAGACCAATTACAAATTAATGTGTCAATTTCATAATAATTGAACAGTCAAAAAGGCTCAATATGTGAATATCTTTGCCTTTGGTTATTTTTAAGGAGGAGTAGGCTGAGGATGTGGACTCCACCCATCTCTGCTCTGGGCTTACTTCTGGCCATGAATTTGGAATCACTCATGGCATGGCTGAGGGGCACTATTTGTGGTGCTGAGGGATTGAAGTGACCAAGTGCAAGGCAAGTATCCTACCCATTGTACTTTCTCTCCAGCTGGCATCTGATTATCTAACATGACGTGCTTTTAGTGATGATATAATATTTGGAGAGAGGTAGAAATAGATATAAAGCAACACTCTTTAAAAAATACTCAATTACATTAGAATTCCAAGAATATTTGACTTGTATTTTATAGTAGTGTTGTAAAAAAGAATCACTAATATGTTTCCAGCAGTATTTTAATCAAGTTATTTAAACTGTATATAAGCAATTAATACTTACTCTCTACCAATTTCAGAAAATGGCTAGTGCCATAAAATCTTTTTCTTGTTTTTATCCTTCACTACTTAGTGTAAGGTAACAGGGACATTTTTAAAATCAGTAAGGCAAAACTACATTTAAAAATATATATACAATGGATTACTATCCTCTTAATTATATTAAATATATTTTAAAATTGATTTAATTATGAACAGTGCAAACATACTTTAAATTATTTAACGCATGATACTTCCTAAATTTAGAATGATTTCTTGTCTGATGAAACCCCAAATTGAATTTTTCACAAAATGTCAGTAGCTGGGCTCATTAAAAAATGAATGTGTAAAAGCCAGTTTAGACTTAAGACTTACAATCAGTTCCTACTTACTGATACTTAAATACAGCAAGCCCCAGAACAAGACAAATATCATTTTTTCCAACATGAAAGCTTGCCTTTCTAAAGAGTATATATATTTAATCACTAAAACTACTTGATATCTTAATCTGTTATACAATAAAGCCTACTATGTGGAAAACCTCATCATTATACCTTATTTTAAAACCAGGTGATAAAATAAATTGGTGCATGTTGAGTGATTTCTGGGTTATTGTGTCAACATTAGTTTTCAATGAAAATTATAAGTTAATATGTAGATTTATATATTGATGTTCAAATATATCTGGAAAATAATGTGACTAAAGATGAATATGGACAGTACCTCAGACAATGGATTAAAAAAAACTCGATTCTTAAAAATTAAAGCTTAACTCAATATTCAGTAAGTCTGAAACTAACATTTTTCCCTTTTTACTTTGTTATTAGCTAAATGTGTATTGTATAGTTGAAAGCTTTAACCCATCAGCTAACAATGCACTTTTCATTATTCAAAGCTTTAAAAAAGATCTCCTTAATAATTGTGCAGTTCTAAAGATAAGATTGTCATAAATGTCCAGCTATATAAGATCAGAATTAAATCATTTGCAAGCAAGGTAGCTTAGAACTAGCAAAAACACTTTCTGTGTTCTTCTCTTTATTCACAACACTATGCTGCAGGTAATTTTGAGGTGGCAGCACTCCATTTATTGCACAATTATGTCATGTTATTTTCCTATTGCCACAAAGCTGCCATGGCGCATGCTTCATATATGCCTGAAGAGTTTACCTTGTATGAATATTTGCATTAAATAAATGAAAATTCACCTCTTTCTACAGATATCATGCAGAGACACAAAAGTGTTCCCTGCTATTAGAAATGGGCTCGTACAGACTATAAAAATCGTAAATGAATTTTTTGGTTGATTTGTTCCATTTATATAAACTAGATTGAACATGCAGCTTTATGAAAATGTGTTTATTTAACCAGAAACCACAAATATTTTCCAGAATGCACTTTCCTATTTAACTTTTAATTCTGAGATGTCTTTTTTATGAATGTTCATAGTGATATTATTGAACTGTAAGCTAAAATAAATGTACCAGAGGGATTGTGCAGGTTTCTTTTTTTCCCAGCAAGGTATTTATGTGAGATAGAACATAAGTTTTGGGGCTATGATTGATAGATATAATGTCTACAAAAGTAGAGTAGATTCAGACTTCACTCTGTATATTTAACAATCCAAGTCAGTGTAAACTCTAATAAATGATGGAAAGCTCCCATAATAATTATGTATTTTTATTATGACTAAAATTTCACCCATGACCATAGATTTCTTTACTTGCAATTCCAGCCAGAGAAAGCTGGATCCTTTATTTATAGAATAATCACATCACTATTTTAGAAAAATCAAAATGGCAGTCTCCATTGTGAACATTGGTGCTTATACTCTGTACTTACCAAACACACAGAAAAATACACATATCCATATATATAATATAATAATTGGTTGCTGGAAATTGAGATTAAATAACAGCTGCAGAAAAAATTGCATTCAGAGAAGTGAAGTTGGAGTACAAATCTATTTTGGTTATCCTGTCGGTAATTCATGCTGGATAATCATGAGCCCAGCAGTTAATGACCTCTACTCTGATACATTAAGTCCAGCCAAAGATAATGGTGTCCTGGGTAAATTAACAAACCCAGTGGTAAACTTGCTTCCAGTTCAGCAGGAGACAGTGTGCAAATTAGCATTAGTTCTTAATAAGATCACTGTCCTGCAATCTACAATTCTACAGTGTTCATAATGCTGTCTCTTTTCAGGTGAAAATTTTTTTCTCCTGAGAATCCTTGCACAATACATTCTTTTGACAGAGATTGTTGTCATCCTCATCAGTCCCCCACCTCAAAACTTTTTCCATTTTTTCCACTTTCATGCTGTGAAGGCTGCTGCGAGTTGTTGAGAATGATTATTCATTTGTAAGCTTCTTAATAACATTTTTGTTAGATGTTGAGATTCCCAGCCGAGTCTACCAAGAATTTGATTTTATAATTATAACTGTTCTATAAAAGGTATGGTCAGTGTATGAACTACCTTGGTGGAATTTACTAATCGCCACATTATATGTCTTTTTCTCAAATAGCATTTATATTTTGATAAATAAAAGAAATGTAACCTGAAGCAAACAGGCACTGAGTTCTGGATCTCATAGGAAACTGTGCCTGTTGTACATTTTATTTGGAGAAGGATAAGACCTGCAATGAGAGAAGCACATTATTTGAATATCTATGTTAATGTTGTATTTTACTATAGGGCTTGGAAAATTATATATATATATATATATATATATATATATATATATTTAAAGCAATTTCTATGGAAAAATTCTATGATATATGTATTAGTTCGCATCTGCTATTTATTTGGATTAGATATATTTGGCTTTCATAAAGTGTTAAAATGAAACACTAGAGTGCTAGTGTTTCAAATAAATGACACTTCCATGTTTTAAAGAAATCAGATGTTTGTAAATATGTGTGTATGTGTGTGTGTGTGTTGCATATGTACGGGCATGTGTGTTGATGCCTGTGTTCAACCACCTATTTTAGAACTGAAAGCACAAGTGTCTGCAACATACTTAGATGAGTTTAGGATGTTTGGGATACACAGTACCTCACAATATCTGTCAAAAGTTTTCTAAGTTAAAAAAAAGTTAAATACTTGGATCTTGTCTGAAGAACTTTCTCACTGTAAAATGTTTACCTTCTGTGACACATACTATTATTTCATGATTATGTTAAAATACTCTTAAAGAGTTTTACATGTTAACCAGCTACTAAGAATGCCTTAATAGAGTACTAATTTTTTGTTAGAGGTGTCTCGACAATTTGAATTTTATATGCATGCATTATGTTTTCTTAAAATGGGAAAATTATGCATCTGAAGGAATCTGTCTAGAATAATGGGGTTCTATAGAGGTTACTTTAATCACGTTCTCCAGCAGTTATAGCTGTTTTACATCTTATTTGCAACAAAAGGGAACTCTAATTATCTTCAAAAAGAGCATAAAATGGTGTGTCTTGCTGCTGATGTAATGTTGATTCCTGAATGCTGCTGATAGGAGCTGACAACTAAATGCATGTCACACTTTTCAGAAATCAGCAGTAGTGACAGAATAACCACCTTTTGTGACCTAGGAGCGCAAAGAAGGAGTATATATTTGCCTGTTAAGTAGAAACTATTTGTAGTCTTTCTTTTTTAAAAAAATAAAAATACATTTGTCACTGGGTTAAAAACAATTTATTTACTAATGTTAAAACTTGCTTATGTGATTTTAATTTTAGAAGCTATGTACTTGTAAATTATCCTAAGTATACTTGATCTTAGTTCAAATCATTGGAAAAGAGAGTAGGCTGAACCTATGACCCCTTTTCCCTTGCTTTTTGTTCTTCCTGGATTACAGACACAGGTAGGTATATATTTATGCCCAGCACTGGAATCCTGCCTATATGATTAACATGTGCTTTCAGTTTTATTTCCAACTACACAGATCTCATTTATAAATACAAATGAGATGCATATAGCCCATTACAAAATATTAAAATTAGAATTGGAAAGAAGATTGCATATTTTAAGCCTGGCTGCAGTAGTCGTGTTATACAGTATTTGTAAGATTGAACTGGTCTACTCTGAGCCCCAGATATAAAATTAATCAGTGCAGGTCGATAATATACTGCAAATAACCAACCTGCACCAGAAGACTTGATTTAAGATTTGCATTAAACAATGGTGAACTGGTATAGAAAAGAAGTCATACTCATCCATATCTGGCAAGTCCAAATATACTGAACTCAACCTCAAAACTAAGGTTGAGACTTTGTGGGGCATAAAAACTATTCTTCATACTCAAGACTTTTGTGCACAACAGTGACATGACATCAGATGCTATTGCTTCTGTCTTTACTCTTCTCTGCCAGAGTGGGAGACGTGAAAGGAGGATCATAGCTGAAAAGAGGGAGTATTTTCTTAATTTTATGTATGTAATCATACAGATACATTTTTTATTTATTTTTATTAAACATTTTATTATACCACCATGAGATAATACAATTACAACGCTGTTCATGATTGGAGGTTTCAGTCACACAGTGTTCCAGCACCCGCCCTCCACCAGTGCCCATTTCCCACCACCAATGTCCCCAATTCCCTCCCCTGTCCCATAGCTGCCTAAATGGCAGGTTCTTTATCTCTTTTTTTCTCCCTCTCTCTCCCTTCCTTCTCCTACCCATTGTGGGTTGTACTACATACACTTGGAAGCCATCATGTGCATTTTTTGCCCATACAGATACATTTTTATGACTTATTAGACCACAGAAATTTTTTAGTGTTCTCTAAATTTGGAATCTGAAAATAGACTTTCATTGCTTGTTTGCAAACTGAATAAATATGCTTCTGGAATTAAATCTGATTTTTCTTGTTCCTATTACCCAGTTAGATTTCAAGGTTTCAATAATACTACATAATTATATGGAATAACAGTATGCTGAGAGATGACAAAAAGAAAATGAGAAAAAGAGAGAATAAGAAAAAGGTAGAGGATAGTATGCTTGCCAGTAAATTTGATAAACTATAAATCTACTCAGTTTTGAGCCTTTTAAGATTATGTGCATCTTGGGCTACAAAATTAGTAAATAACATGGATATAAATAAGACTGAAAATGTTATTCACTTGTATCACTTGTCTTGTTGATCATTGATTTTCTCAAGCGGGCACCAGTAACGTCTCCATACATCCTGTCACATGCTAGAATAGCCCGAAAATGGTATTATTCAAATGAATCCTCCAATTCATCCATCAAGTATTAAAACTTCTTGTATTTTTCCTGTTTACTGAGATTGAATTGGTGCATAACATTGTGAGTTTAAACTGTACAATGAATTGTTTTGTTGTACATATGCATTGTAAAATAATGACCACAGTAAGGTTCATTAACCATTTGGCACCCAACATAGCTACAATTTACTTCAACTTCTCTTGAGGTTATGTGCGTTGTAAGTATGGAGGACACCACAGTGAGCAAGACAAACCAAAGAAGGATGCTAGTGGAGAGATAAAGGGTATAACTCATAATTGATTTGTACTCAAGACAAAGGGGAAATGATGGGTATTCCAAGGTCAGAAAAGTTAATGTTTAGGAAATGGTCATTGTAAAGGAATGGACAAAGGAACCTGGTAGGTAGAGAGGAGTCAGTGGTGATTAAAAATTAGTAAAGTTTATGAGTAGGACTTGGCAGAGCAAATGATGTGCTTACTGTAATTATTGTCCCAGTCATATTCGATGACGTTACTCAATTCTTATATTCTCCTGATGGTTAGGAGAGTTTCTTTTATGCTCTCTGATCATAGAAGCAGTCACTCTTCTGGCCGATAAACTAATTCCTTTCTTTTTTCTTCCCTCACACTATATTTAAACAGTGTCACTTATAAAGTTTTTCATGATGATTTGTTACAGGTCTTCAATATTTTCAACACCAACCAATCCACCACTATCACTTTTATTTAATTTCCTGCCCCTTAAGTTGTCGCAAGTGTGGCTGCAGTGCCTGGCTGCATTGGCAGGTGGCAGACAGGAGGCAGGCTTGTCCAACCCAGGGCTCTGCCCCATGGTCCCTGGATGGTTGATGTTCTGACACAGAAAATGACTGGTTCCCCTGGGGTGAACCCAGAGCCATGGGAGAGCCTGGCAAGCTACCCGTGGTGTATTTGATATACCAAAACAGTAATAATAATGGACCTCATTCCCACTAATGGAGACATTACTGGTGCCTGCTCAAGCAAATTGATGAATGGGAAGACAAGTGATATAAGTATGCATCAGAAACATTATTTATATTATTTCCAAGTGTTTTTGCAGACAAAGAATATTTATACATTATGGATCGGGGAGTGATACTGCTTTTGAGATATCTTGAGTCAGTCAGTTGACAGATCTTTTTTTTTTGGCTGCATTTGCAAAATAAATGAGGGAAAATTCTGTGTTTAATGTGACTAAGGCTAATTATTCTTTGAGTTTCTTTCAAACACACACACATATATATATAATTGTTTTATGAGCATGATATCTATTTTTTCATTTAAGACTATCATTTCATTTAAGACTACTGAAATTGAATTCTTTCAGATTTATTTAGGTTAACATATATCTGAAACAATACAGGTGCAGAAATAAGGAAACAAGAAGTGGATAAACTGACAGAAAAATCTGTCACTGCCTTTACTTCATGACAAATTATGTCAAACTGTTTTCCATTGTTTATTTGCCATCTTAATACCTTCTCTGGTGAAATATTTTCTGATTTCCCAGTTGGAATTCTTCTATAGAGTTGTGAGAATTCTTTTTTTTTTAAGTCTTAAATACCAGTCCTTTTTAGGACATGTGACTTATGGATACTCTCTAAGAATGTAACCTGCCATTTCATTGTCTAAGGAAAATTACTTATTAAGTAAAAGATTTTAGTCTTAGTGCAATCCAATGCCTTAATATTTTATTTATTTATTATGTTTCTAGAGACAATTCTAAGAGTCCTACTTTAATCCTATGTCCTAGAGATTTTTTCTCATGTTTGTTTTATTTTGTTTTTGGAAATGTTAATCATTTTGTCCTGCCCCTCTAGGTGTTAAGCTGTGGCTGCAGTACCTGGCCACATTGAAAGGTGACAGACAGGAGATAGACTTGTCTATACCCAGGGTTCTGTCCCGTGGGCCCTGGGTTGTTGATGGTCTGACATAGAAAAAAAAACTTGTTGGGGCCAGAGCGATAGTCCAGCGGGTAGGGTGTTTGCCTTGCACACGGCCGACCCATGCCCGGCCTGGGTACAATCCCGGCATCCCATATGGTCCCCTGAGCTCCGCCAGGAGTAATTCCTGAGTGCAGAGCCAGGAGAAACCCCTGAGCATTGTCAGGTATGACCCAAAAAAAGCAAAAACAAACAAACAAAAAAAAGACTGGGCCCTGGGATGAACCCAGAGCCATGACATGGCCTGGCAAGCTACCCATAATGTATTCAATATGTCAAAAAGAGTAACAATAATGGACCTCATTCCCAACAAATAGAGACATTACTGTCACCTGCTTGAGCAAATCAATGAACGAGTAACAATTGACAAGTATCATTTCATATTTTTAAAAAGATTCAAAAATGTTTGAAATTTGGCACTTTTTACTTATGTTGAAGTCGTCCAAGTCATAAGCATGGTATGTCTCACCATATTATTTAAAATTAAAAATATATATATCAATATTATTATTTTAGAAATACAAAAAATTCTGTGAGTTTTGTTAGCTCTGTGCCTGAATTGTGTTTTCCTCTCAATTGGAGGAATAATTCAAAATTATTGTATGATATATTTAAGTATCCACATGGTCAATGTTATCTGAGTTAAGAGACTCAGACACATGGGCAGAGAGAGAAACTCAGACAACTGATCACTTGATCACTTGATCACTTGACATCCCCATTATTCATCGATTTGCTTGCGGGTGCCAGTAACATTCCCATTTGACCCTATCACGTGCCAGTGTAGCCCAATGGCATCTGCTTGCTTCAGGAATACAAAGAGCCTCAAATCATTTGTTCAGGGTCTTGACAAAGAAGTCTGACCATCTTGTAGGTGGGCAGCCACGTGATCTTTTGACATCCCCTGAGATCCAGTCGGTAATGGCTCTAGTCCAGCAGTCATCTCCAAATTGCATTACATGTCCAGCCCATCTGATTTTCGATGCCTTGGCAAACGAGACAGTGTCCCGGACTCTGGAACAGCGATGGAGGTCTGAGCTCCGGATTCCTTCTTTCACTTGAGTGAGGTGTGATATTCCAAGCATAGCTCTTTCAGTTCCTCTTTGGGAGACCGAATAGCATTCTCATCCTGCTTTCATAGGGCCCAGGTCTCTGAGGCGGCATTGTGAATGCTTTTCCCTGCTTCTGCTGCATCTTCCAGTATTTCTGCTTTTCTCTCTTTGAGGTCTTCCTTTATTGCTTCTCTGCACTGCTTTGCAAGCTTGGATGTTAGCATTTGGTCACCTGAGGTTCGCACCTTGCCATGTTGGCGAATGAGCTCTAGAGTTTTTAAAGACAGGAGTCCTTTTGTGGCTTTTTCTCTCTCAGCATTCTTCACACAATCATGGAGGTGCTGAACCAGTCGGTTGTATTCTTCATCGATGTCGTCAATGATGGTATCTTCCCATGTTACCGCAATGGTGCCAAAGAGTCTCCAGTTGGTGGTCGTTCTGGGAGTTCTCTTCTTAAACTTTGCAGCCTTTTCTCCCCATTGTGTGAAGTAGAATTTTTTCATGAAGGAGACGGCGGTCCGGTCCTGTTTGGAATTTTGGGACAACAGCAACATCGGGTCAGGCAAAACCTTCGATTGAAGATGATGTGGTCAATTTCATTGTGGAACTGTCCACTAGGGGATTCCCCATGTCCGAAGTTTCCATTCAACCTTCTGGAACTGTGAGTTCCCATGAATGGTCTTGGTGGCTATGATGAACTCAGATAGTCTCTCACCCTGTTTGTTCCATTCTAGGCCATCGGTCCCAATGTGGAGTTCTTTGGTCGATCTTCTCGGTCCTATCTTGGCATTAACATCACTGACTCAGGCAGAGAGAGAGAGAGAGAGAGAGAGAGAGAGAGAGAGAGAAGAGAGACAGACAGACAGACAGACAGACAACTGACATTTGAAAATTTATGTTTTGTACTGAATCTTGTTCAGCTAAGTTTTTGGTTCCTGCTCTATTTTTCATCTTATATTTAGGATCCTCAATCTTACCTACATATAGTATCATGTTACACAAACCAGGGAGTTTTATGTCTTTTGTGAAGTTTTAAATGTTTGTAAAGGTTTTTTGCTTACCTCATTTCACTGGCTCGGACTTCTAGTACTATGTTGCAAAAAGAGTTTTGTTAATTTTGTAGTCAGCTACTATATTACTTATATTACTTAAAGCCTTTCAATGGAGTATTTTGAATTTTAATGTCTATTACAATATCATCCATAATAGTAACAGTTTACTTCTTTATAATTTGGATGACTTTTATATCCCTTTCTTTTCTAGTTTGTAATTTCTTTTTACGAACACTTCCCACACTTTAATGAGTAGTAAAGTTAGTACTCTAAGAAACTAATCTTATTCCTAATCATAAAAGAAAACTTTTCCTTCATTTTTCTATTGAGTATGACTTTTCCTTATTTTCCTATTGAGTATGACTTATGTCTTTGTATATGGTTTTGTTAGATATGACATTTATTATGTTAAAATACTTTCCCTGTATACCTAATATGTTGAGGGTTTTATTATCATAAAAGGATGTTAAATTTTTTCAAATGCTTTTCTTGTGTCTATTAATATCACCTTAATTGTTTTTTGTTTTGTTCATTTGAATATCACATTGTACAGCTTCATATATGTTGAGCCATTGTTGCATCATTGGAATAAATCCCACTTCATATTGGTGTGTGATACACTGAATGTATTGTTGGATTTTGTTCTAATATTTTTTGAGGTGTTTTACATCTATATTTATCAAAGATACTGGTCTATGGTTTTATTTTGTAATGATAGGCCCTTGCAAGACTTCAAAACTCTCAAGGAATAGGCTTAGATGCACTCTTCATTTTTATTTTATTTATTTATTCATTCATTCATTTATTTATTTATTTATTTATTTATTTATTTATTTATTTATTTCTGAGTCATACTTGGTGATGCACTGGGATTACACCTGGCTCTGTACTCAGTAATTACAGTACTCAGGGGACCAATGGGATGCCAGGGATCAAAACTAGGTCGATCGCATGCAAGGCAAATACCCTACTTGCTGTGCTATAGCTCCAGTCCCCTCATTTTTAATTTTATAAAAAAGTTTTTTTTAAAGGATAGCATTAGTTAATTTTTTTTTTTTGGAGGGGAATCCTCCAGGATATGCTCTGGCTCTGCATTCAGAATCTATTCCTGTAAGCTAGAGTTTGTCACATGGAAAGCAAATGCCCTACTCACTCTACTACCACTCCAACCCCAAATAATTTGTTTCAAAGACTGCAAGAAAATACTAGTGAAACTATCTGTCTGGGATTTTGTTTGAGAAAGGTTTTTGATTATTTTTTCAATTTTTATATTTATAATGGTCTGGTAGAATTTTCTTTCTTCCTCTTTTAGTATTAGAAAATTTTGTTTCTACAATTTTGCTCTTTTCTTATAGGTAGTCCAGTTTTTTTGCCATAAAACAAAATTTTGATGCTTTGCATTTCCATGCTGTGACATTTACTTTCCCCACTCTTCTTTATGAATCTATTTTGTTTTTTGTTGTTTTGTAGGTTGGATTGTCTTTTGTTCTATTTAACATTATATCCCTATTTATATTACTTCTGGTCCTTTTCTTTTCTAATTATTTTTGGTAAGACCTTAGATTTTTTGACTGTGTTATATTTTATCTGATGCAATCCTATTTTGTTTAAAAAGTGCCTTCTCTATTATTGTAAATATTGCTTTGCCTCAAAGATTCTATTAAGTTCCTTGTTTCCATTTACCTTTGATTTCCTCTGGAACCCAATTTTTTTCATTGGCATATTTTTTATTCTACAATTTATTTTTCTCTCCTTTTGTTGGTTTATATGCTTAATATAGTTTCATTTTTTTCACAAATTTATTGAGATTTGTTCCAGATCCTAACATATGCAGTAACCTTGAGAATGTATATAAGCATTTTGGTAAACGTAAGTATTCTGGTATTTGTTGGTGGACTACTCTATAAATATCTAGTAAATCCATTTCATCAGTTTGTCCTTTGAGGCCTTTATTCCTTGGTGATTTTATTGGGTGATTTGTTCATTGCTTTATTTTTTTTCTAGAAACCATATATTGTTTATGTCAATTTTTTTAATTAAACATCTTATTATACCACCGTGATATATACAATTACAACATTGTTCATGTTTGGAGATTTCGGTCACATAGTGTTCCAGCACCCCGCCCTCCACCAGTGTCCATTTCCCACCACCAATGTCCCCAATTCACTCACCCCTCCCATAGCCTGCCTAAATGGCAGGTTCTTTATCTCTTTTCTCTCTCCCTCTCTCTCCCTTCCTTCTCTTACACATTGTGTGTTGCACTAAATACACTTAGAAGCCATCATGTGCATTTTTTGCCTGTATTTAGTGCTCAGTTCTATGTTGGTAACAGCCCTTTTGACATTTATTCACACATGTTCCCTTCTCTATCTTACCTAACCTCTGACTCCCAAAAGTTTGTGGTAATTTCCACTTTTAGTAAGATCACCTGATATATTTATGTCATGCAAATAAATGCAGTCATTCTATGTCTCTCTCTTTCCTTCTGACTAATTTCACTCAGCATGATCCTTTCCATGTCCATCCATTTATAGGCAAATTTCATAACTTCATTTTTCCTAACAGCTACATAGCATTCCATTGTGTAGATGTACCACAGTTTCTTTATCCAGTCATCAGTTCTCAGGCATACTGGTTGTTTCCAGGTTCTGGCTATTGTGAATAGTGCTGCTATGAAAATAAAAGTGCGGATTGTGTTTCCACTGTGTGTTTTTGGCTTCCCAGGGTATATTCCCAGGAGTGGTATGGCTGGATCAAAAGGGAGCTCAATTTCTAGTCTTTGGAGGAAAGGGGTGTTTTCCAGAAAGGTTGTACAAGTCGACATTCACACCAACAATGTATGAGAGTCCCCTTTTCCCCGCATCCACGCCAGCACTTGTTGCTTTTACCCTTTTGGATATGGGCCAGTCTTTGTGGTGTGAGGTGATATCTCATTGTTGTTTGATTTGCATCTCTCTGATATTAGTGATGATGAGCAATTTTTCATATGCGTTTTGGCCATTCGAATTTCTTCCTTGTCAAAGTTTCTGTTCATCTCTTCTCTCCATCTTTTAATGGGGTTGGCTGTTTTCTTCTTATATAGCTGTACCAGTGCCTGATATATCCTGGATATTAACCCCTTATCAGATGGTTATTGGGTGAATATTCTTTCCCATTATGTGGACTGTCTTTCTATCTTGGTCACTGTTTCTTTCGAGGTGCAGAAGCTCTTTAGTTTCATGTAGTCCATATGTTTATATTTTCTTCTAGTTGCTTTGTTAATGGTGTTTCACCTTTGAAGATGTCTTTAGCTTCAATGTCCTGAAGGGTTTTTCCTATATTTTCTTCAATGTACTTCATGGATTCAGGTCTGATATTGAGATCTTTAATCCATTTTGATCTGATATTTGTGCAAGGTCTTAGACACAGGTCCAAATTCATTTTTTTACCTGTAGATGCTGGGAAAACTGGACAGCTATATGTCAAATTTTATGTTAATATTTTCTTGATACTTTTTTCATATTTCCTTATTAGACTTTTATTTTTTATTTTTATTTTATTTATTTTTTATTAAATATTTTATTATACCACCATGAGATATACTATTACAACATTGTTCATGTTTAAAGTTTTCGGTCGCATAGTGTTCCAGAATCCCTTATCCACCAGTGCCCATTTCCCAACACCAATGTCCCCAATTCCCTCCCCCTCCCATAGCCTGCCTAAATGGCAGGTTCTTTATCTCTTTTCTCTTTCCCTCTCTCTCTTTTCCTTCTCTTATACATTGTGGGCTGCACTACATACACTTAGAGGCCATCATTTGCATTGCATTTTTGCCTGTATTTAATCCTCAGTTCTAGGTTGGTATTAGCCCTTTCGACATTTATTCACACATGTTCCCTTCTCTGTCTTACCTAACCTCTGACTCCCACACGTTTGCGGTAATTTCCACTTTTGGTAAGACCTCCTGATCACCTGACATTGGATTTTGGAGTCATAATAAGTGTGTGTGTGTGTATATATACATATGTATATATATATATATGTATATATATGTGTGTGTATTTATGTGTATATATATTTATGTCATGCAAATAAATGCAGTCATTCTATATCTCTCTCTTTCCTTCTGACTAATTTTACTCAACATGATCCTTTCCATGTTCATCCATTTATAGGCAAATTTCATAACTTCATTTTTTCTAACAGCTGCATAGTGTTCCATTGTGTAGATGTACCACAGTTTCTTTATCCAGTCATCAGTTCTCGGGCATACTGGTTGTTTCCAGGTTCTGGCCATTGTGAGTAGTGCTGCTACGAAAATAAAAATGCGGATTGTGTTTCTGCTGTGTGTTTTTGGCTTCCCAGAGTACATTCCCAGGAGTGGTATGCCTGGGTCAAAAAGGAGCTCAATTTCTAGTCTTTGGAGGAATGTCCATATTGTTTTCCAGAAAGGTTGTACAAGTCGACATTCCCACCAACAATGTATGAAAGTCCCCTTTTCCGTGCATCCACGCCAGCACTTGTTGCTTTTACCCTTTTGGATATGGGTCAATTTCTGTGGAGTGAGGAGATATCTCATTGTTGTTTTGATTTGCATCTTTCTAGTTGCTTTGTTAATGGTGTTTCACCTTTGAAGATGTCTTTAGATTCAATGTCGTGGAGAGTTTTTCCTATATTTTCTTCAACATACTTTATGGATTCAGGTCTGATATTGAGATTTAATCCATTTTGATCTGATTTTTGTGCAAGGTTTTAGGCACAGGTCCAAATTCATTTTTTACATTTAGCTCTCCAGTTTCCCCAGCACCACTTGTTGACGAGGCTTTCCTTACTCCAGTTTGGATTCTTTGCACCTTTATCAAAGATTAACTGATCATGTATTTGAGGTTGGGTGTCAGGATACTCAACTCTATTCCATAGGCACACAGGTCTGTTTTTATTCCAATACCACACTATTTTAATTACTACTGCTTTGTAGTACAGTTTGAGGTTGGGAAAGGTGATGCCTCCCATCATCTTTTTCCCAAGGATTGCTTTAGCTATCCATGGGGGTTTATTATTCCATACAAATTTCAGGAGTATTTGGTCAATTTCTTTGAAGAATGCCATGGGTATCCTTATAAGGTAGAGCCTGGCAAGCCTCCTGTGTCATATTTGATATGCCAAATACTTCCAGTACTATATTGAATAAAAGAGGTGATAGAGGGCAACCTTGTCGTGTTCCTGATCTTAAGGGGAAGGCTTTCAATTTTTCCCCATTGAGAATACTCGCTGTGGGCTTTTGGTACATGGCTTTGACTATCTTGAGGAAGATTCCTTCAATTCCCATTTTCTGGAGTGTTTTAATCATGAATGGGTGCTGGATCTTGTCAAATGTTTTTATGCATGTATTGATAGGATCATATGGCTTTTATTTTTCTCTTTTTGATATGATGTATTATGTTGATTGAATTGCGAATATTGAACCATCCTTCCATCCCGGAATGAATCCTACTTGGTCATGATGTATGATCTTTTGATTAGTCTTTGAATTCTGTTTGCTAGTATTTTGTTGAAGATCTTAGCATCTGTGTTAATCAAAGAGATTGGTCTGTAATTTTCCTTCTTTGTGTTTTCTCTCCCTTCTTTGGATATCAGGGTGATATATGCCTTGTAGAAGCTGTTCGGGAGCGTTTCTCTTTCTTCTATTTCCTGGGAGAACTTGAGATTTTTTTCATTGTTATAAGCAGACTGTTAAGGTTATCTCTTCTTTTTATTGTTTTCTATTTGTTCCTTTAGGAACACATATGCCTTGTGTATTTTGAGCTGATATATTGGTGCTATGTTGAGTGAATGTATGTTAAAAATTGTTGTCTTACGCTGGTATTGATTCTTTTATCACAGTGTATTGGTCATCAATATCCCTTGTTATCTTTTTGTGTCTAAAAGTCCCTTTTATTTATTTAAATATGCAGTTTTTGGGCCGGAGCGATAGTCCAGTGGGGAGGGCATTTGCCTGGCATGCAGTTGACCTGAATTCAATTCCCAGCATCCTGTATAATCCCCTAAGCACCGCCAGGAATAATTCCTGAGTGCAGTCCAAGGAGTAACCCCTGAGCATTGCCAGGTGTGACCCAAAAAAGCAAAAAAAAAAATGCAGTTTCTGTCTTCACTCTTGTTACTTGGAATATGAGTTTCCATCTCATTTCTGTTATCTCTATGAAAATAGCCTAAAAGGCACTAAAAAGGTAATTAGAAAAATTAAAACTAGAAACTCTTCTGTGCTGGGCATTTGAGAATATTGAGAATGTTTCACTATTTGTTTCCTTCTCCAAATTGCCTAAATAAGGAAGAAACTTTTTAAATTGAACTTTTAGTCATAAATCGTTCTCTAGATTTACAAAAACATGGATGTATGCCTCAGAGCACCAGACCACAAAAGGAATTTTTTGTACCTCCCAGAACTCAGCACTCTGCAACCTACCTTTTCTAATAATCAAACTTAGCAGTTTACTGCATGTAGAAACTACTTTTTGTGACCATGAAGACAAAATGTTTCTTCTGAACATGAGTTTGCCATCTCCTAAACCACACACACTTCTTCTTATAAAACTCTTTCTCAAGCAACCATCTTGTCTTTCAGTTGATTTGCCCTCTCATGGTAGAAACAGAAGTACACAGTTACAAATGTTTTACAGCGTATGCTGGTTTCTTAATAACAGCAGATTGTTGGATTTTTCATTCTAATCTCTCTAGTCACTATGCCTTTTGATTGGTGAATTTAGTCCCTATATGTTAAAGATGATTATTACTATGTGAGGACTTGCTTGTGCCAATATGTCTTTAAATTCTGTTTCTGTTTACTTTATTATTCATTTTTTGTAGATGTGTATTTGTGTGTGTAAAATACAACTGCTTTTACCACTTTTTAGATGAGAAGTCTAGTAATGGCAAATTCCTTCAATTTATGTTTATATCTGGCGTCTTTATATCAGATATAATACATAAAGACCCCTTAAATCTCGATAAGAGTCTGAAAAAATATATCCTATGGGCATATGGAAGTTTGTCTGTGAATATTTTGAGTACGCGCTTTCCACTCTATTCTGACCTATAGAGTTTCTCTTGAGAAGTATGAGGAAAGGGACCAGTGAGATAGTACAGCAGTCAGGGTGCTTGCCTTGCACACAGCCAGACCGTGTTTGATTCCCAGCACGTCATACGGTCCCTCAAGCTCTCACCAGGAGTGATCTCCGAGTGCAAAGCCAGGAGCAAGCTCAAAAGTATAGCCAGGTATGGCCCAAAGCAAGGGAGAGAGAGAGAGAGAGAGAGAGAGAGAGAGAGAGAGACAGAGACAGAGACAGAGACAGAGACAGAGACAGAGACAGAGACAGAGACAGAGAGCAGGAAGAGAGACAGAGAAAGAGAGGGAGAGCAGAGTGAAAGAAAAAAAAAACAGTGGAGGAAGGGTATTGTCTCCAGAACTTTTCCATGACCATTTCTTTAAATATGTTTTCCTTTCTCTTTCCTTTCTGGGTGGTTCATGATATTTATGTTACTATCTCAGAGGAAATCAATGCTTCTTTATAAAGTACCGCCAAACTTTTTTTCCAAAGTGTCTAGGCTTAATATTTTTATTCTCTCCAATAATGTGTAAATGGTCTAGTTGCTTGCCTTTTTTAACTTTAGAATTGTTTGAGTAAATATATTACTTTTTTTGTACTTAATCCTAGATATATACCTTCCTAAAGAAACCTCAGTTACAATGCACTGTGATGATGTACCTCTTTTACATTTTTTGTTTTGTGTTGCAACATCATAATTATGGATGGAATCTCATTCTGTGGTAATGTGCTTCATCAACTTTCAAATTTGTATCACAGAAAACATTAACATATGACTCAACCATTTTTTGATGATCAGTTTTTAATATTCTAAATATGTGAGCATCTGATAATTTCCAACTGCATTTTTAATTTTCATTCCAGTTATATTATTTCTCAAAGTTAAGTTATTCCTAATGTGATTAAAATTACTTTTATCTATACTACAAAAATTAAAGGAATATTTTGCCATCCATTCTAAACTCTATTGGTTGTGCAATGTTTATAATAACTATCTATAGAAAAATTTATGATGCCTTTTTTAACATCTTGACTTGACTTTTTTGAAGATGGGTAATTTCACTTTTGGAAGTGAGCGAAAGGTTAAGTCAGCTCTTCAATCTAAATTATTGCATATTGGTGAGTCACATGTGTGTTGGGAATTTGACAAGCTGTGAGCTCTCCTTCAGCATGTGATACTAAAAAATATGACACCCAAAAAACAACTTGCAAGATGTACTTTTCTCAGAGCATCTACAACTTAGCAAATCCTCCATTTTAGCATACTTTAAAACCTGTTTCTAAAGCTCTTCAGTTTTTAATTAATGTCGGTGATTGAGTCTGAGGATTAGCTATATTTTTTTACTGTTAGAATATCTTATGGTTATTTCAAAGTTTTGTTTGCAACTAAGTTCATTAGTACATCCAACCGGAAGAAAGTTTTAGATTTATAAAAAAAGTTAATTCATTATTTTCTAACATTGTGAGAATTAGTGAGAAGAGATTAATAAAGCTATAAACCAAATGAATAATTATTGACACAGATGGATTTTATGTTATGTTATTTAGGTGACCAAAATTCATCTTAAGTTAATGTGGTTTTATATTCTCTTAAGTTGTCCTTTAGTTTTCTTAGCTGTATCAGTAAGATAAAAGTTTAAGATGGTATTCACTCAATTTATTAGGTTTTTAGAGAGTGCTGCTCCCATGCAGTGGCGTACTGGCTTTCAAAACCTTTATATTACTGAGCAAATTAAAATGAATAGATCTATGTAGAAAAATATCATTTCAATATTAAAATTATACCTGGACTATATGTATTGTACATATGCTTCTGTACATGTCTAAATGTTACCTATTATACTTTATTGAAAAACATAATTTTATGATAGAAATATTAAAATTATAAACCAACATTTTAAAATCATCTTGTATATATATATACATATATATATTAAGGAAAAATGAGTCATTCTATCTCCTTTGAGGGGTGGTTGGGGTGGGGTTAGGTTGGGGTGCACACATCCCATTGTGTTCACAACTTACTCCTGACTCAGGGATCATGTCTAGAAGTGCACAGATGACCACATGGGTTGCTGGAGAGCAAACTTGTAGCAAATTCTATCTTATTGCAAATCTAAAGGACAGGTAAAGATTCAATCTCTCCTTCCTTGGGCTTTAGGGGAAAAGAAAAGATAAGGACAGAACTTGCTGGGTTTAATCATGAATTCAGCTCTTCGTTTCTATTGGAAAATTTTAATAATATTGAAAAGTAATCTGAGGACTAAAAGTTAAAAAAATAGTTTTTAAGGGGTCAGGATGACAGTTCATGTTTCAGTCCCTGGTGCTATATAGCCCCTAGAGCATCACAAATTGTCACGCTGGGGGCCCCAATGTACTGCCAAAGTGACCCTTGTGATCCGCAGCACCACAGGGTCCTAACATCACACTCGCTTGTGCATGGCTTTGATCAACCAGTGTGGTGGGCCCCAGGTTCTCTGAGCAATTCTTGAAAGAGCCCACACTCAGGAAATCCTTTTTGATACTATTTAGTATAAAAGCCATTTTTAACTCTAAAAGTCAATTTTTCTAATTATTTACATAGATATTTTCTAATTTCTTTGCTTTTCAATTTTCTAGCATCCTGTTCTTTGTTTTGGTTTTAAAACTTCTTCTGTAGTATGCAAGTCCCTTATTTTTACCTAGGATCTCAAGGAGCCCTCAAGATAAGTCTTTATTTAAGATAAATGGAATTTTTGTTTTAAACGAGAACAATAAAGTAGGTATTCAATTTTATTGAAAATGTTTCCCCCTTGCATTCGCATAAGTTTTGTTTAGTCTTTTAAAGTAGCTTGTGCTTTCATCTTAGGAGGTTATTTTCCTTTCTCCATTTCCATAATTTCTGTTTCTCTCTTTCTCCACAAATATATATATACATACATATATAATATATACGCACACACATATATACATATATACACATATAATCAGTCATTAAAAACTCATTTATTTGGGGCATTTAATTAATGTTATGTTTCTTCCTTACTGGTTTTGGCATATTGAATACACATTGGACAGCTTGCCAGGCTCTGCCGTGTAGGTGATATACATATATATATACATATATATGTATAAATACATATATATACATATACATATATACACATATATATACATACATATACATATCCATATATGTATATATATGTATCTTTATGCCCATTCTTTGCCATTCTAATTGTCTTATGATGTTCTCGAGGGTGGCATGAAGAGTTTTGGTGAAATGGTATCACTCTACCAAAACCCCTTTGATGTCTACGATCACTTCCCTGTATTCCCTGTAGAATGGTGAGATTCTGGTGGTGAAACCGTAATATAGCTCACAAAGGATATTTATGTAGTGGGTTTGGACGCATATATATGCGTCCAAACCCAATACATTATATATATATACATTATATATATATATATATATATATATATATATATATCCTGAGAAAAGGTGTCTTCAAGTCAGAAAAAGAAATCATCACCAGAGATTCCTAAGTTGCCTTCCAAAGCAAAGCAGCTGTTAGAAGGGGCAGTGTCTTCAGCTAGGTGATAATGAGAGGTGGCATGATGATTTGTTGAGAAAGAGGTGGAGCAACAGGATGAAGAGTCCCGGGCCATCTCAGTCTGCCTCTCTCAGGAGGATGGACTCTGAAGAACCTTTCACCAGCTTTGTGTGTTTCTCTTGCATCCTGTGGTCGTGGCTGCAGTGTCCACTCTGCTGCCACAGCTGCTTCCCCTCCTGCTTTGCGTTGCCATCTCTCCTGTGTCGCGGTTGCCATGGTTTCAGTGTCCGCTATACCACTGCCGCCTCTTAAGCGCTGATCAGGAGGCGGGGATGGGGGTGCTGTGAGATCTTCTGAATCCAGTGATAGCTGGGTTGACACAGACGATCTCAAGCCATGGCCTAGAATGGAATGAACAGGGTGAGAGAATATCTGAGTTCATCATAGCCACCAAGACCATTCAGGGAACTCACAGTCGAAAAGGCTGAATCGAAACGTTGGACATGGGAATCTCCTGGACAGTTCCACAATGAAATTGACCACATCATCTTCAATCGACGGTTTTGCCTGACCAATGTCGCTGTCATCCCAAAATTCCAAACAGGATGAGACCACCGTCTCCTGCGTGCAAAATTCCACTTCACACTTGGGGAGAAAAAGACTGCAAAGTTTAAGAAGAGAACTCCCAAAACAACCACCGCTGGGAACTCTTTGGCACCTTTGCAGCAACATGGGAAGATGCTATCATTGACAACATCGATGAAGAATACAACCGACCGGTTCAACACCTCCATGATTGCACAAAGAATGCCGAGAGAGAAGGACACAAAAGGACGCCTGTATTCAAAAACTCTCAAGCTCATTCACCTACGTGGTAAGGCATGAGCGGCAGGCGACCAGATGCTAACATCCAAGCTTGCAAAGCAGTGCAGAGAAGCGAAAAAGGAAGACCTCCAGGAGAGAAGAGCAGAAGTACTGGAGGATGCAGCAGAAGTCGGAAAAGCATTCAAATGCCCGTGTGTCCTTTGCCAACTATAAGACAAAAATGACTGCCCTCCAATGTTTGATGGATTTATCACATCTTCCAGAAAGGAAATGGAGAAGATTACCTATGACTTCTACTCATATATATTTGATAGCCATATCGACCTGCCCGCATACAAAATTCCACAGGATGGATACATCGATCCCAACGTTCTCCCTTCTGAAATCTGACATGCCATTTCGCTTGGAAAAGAAGTGAACAGCACCCGGCCCAGACAAAGTCAGACCTGAACATCTGAAGAATTTGCCATCAGTACTCATCAATACACTGGATCGGCTCTTCACACACTACCTCTTTGAATGCAAGGTGCCCTCCCAATGGAAAACCAGCGGGAGAGTTCTACTGTTCAAGAAAGGAGACATCCACGACATTGGCAACTATAGTCCCATCTGCCTGTTGTCCGTCATCTACAAGCTGTTCACTCAATTCAGCATGAACAGGATTGGCAAAACATTAAATGAAGAACAACCATGCGAACAAGCTGTCTTCTGAAAAGGATTCAGCACAGTGGACCATATCCAAACGATTACCAAGCTCATTGAAGTCTCACGTTCATTGATTTAAAGAAAGCCTTTGATTCTGTGGAGACTGAAGCAGTCATGGAAGCCCTAGCCAAACAGGGTATCCAAACCCAATACATAAAGATCCTTTGTGAGCTATCTAGGGTTTCACCACCAGGATCTCACCATTCTACAGGGAATTGATCGATCGACTTCAAAGGGGGGGTTTGGTAGGGTGATTCCATTTCACCAAAACTCTTCAGTGCCACCCTCGATAACATCATACGACAATTAGAATGGGAAAGAATGGGAGTGAAGATAGATGGCAGTCAACTGACTGTACCACCTATGCTTCACTGATGACATCGTTCTAATAACACCAAACATCAGCCAAGCGGCACAAATGCTGACTGTCTTTGACCGAGAATGTGGAAAGATAGATCTACAGTTGAATCTCAACGAAACTATGTTCATGAAAAAATGAACTAGTTACAGAGGCCCCATTCACACTCAATGGAACAAACATCTCTGAATGCAGCAGCTATGTGTACCAAGGTTGAGAGGTCAACATGATGAACGACCTAAAACCTGAGCTGCGCAGGAGGAAGAGAGCAGCATGGAATGCCTTCAAAGGCATCGAAGAAATAGCTAAAAGGACAAAGAGAAGAAATAGCTAAAAGGACAAAGAGAAGAAATAGCTAAAAGGACAAAGAACCTCTGGCTCTGGGCACATCTCTGACTCCACCGTTCTCCCTGCATTAACATATGCCTCGGAGACCTGGGCCCTACGAAAACAGGATGAGAATGCTACTCGGGTCTCCCAGAGAGGAATCAAAAGAGCTATGCCTGGAATATCATGCCTCACTCAAGTGAGAGAAGGAATCCGAGTTCTGACCTCCGTCGCTATTCCAGAATCAGGGATGCTGTCTCTTTTGTCAAGGCATCGAAAATCAGATGGGCTGGACTTGTAATGTGATTTGGAGACAACCGCTGGACTAGAGCCATTATTGACTGGATCCCACGGGATGTCAAAAGATCATGTGGCCGCCCACCTACAAGATGGTCAGACTTCCTTGTCAAGACCCTGAAGGAACGGTTTGAGGCTCTTCATATTCCTGAATCAACCAGATGCCATTGGACTACATTGGCACGTGATAGGGTCCAATGGAAATGTTATTGGCGCCCGGTCGAGCAAATCGATAAATAACGGGATTCAAGTGATCAAGTGATCAAGGGTCCAATGGAATGTTACTGGTGCCCACTTGAGCAAATCGATGAATAACGGAATTCAAGTGATCAAGTGATCAAGTGATAATAATCATAAAATTATTATTTAATTAGTATATAAATGTGTTATCTTTATCATTCTCTTACCTTTTGCATTAGTTTTGTTATGCCTTCAGTTCTTATTCTTAAAATCTGAATGAAATTATTGTTGTTGCTGGGGAGATAGTGCTAAGAGTAGAGCACATGACTTACATATGTATAGGCTCCCAAATTGACCCATAGCCTCTCCTTGTTCTCTCCATTTCACCTCTCCCCAGCACCACTGTGATTGCCTTGTGCCACCTCCTAACCCAGGCCTGCCTTAGATTGCTGGGCCAAATATGTTTATGTGATTTTTCCCTCTTGTCCTCTTGGTTATCCTGGAGTTGATTAATGCCTTATAAGCAAACCTTATATCTGTGGAATATATCTCCTAAATCTATGTGTAGGGTTCTTTTGGTATATTGGTCTTATGTATATACTCGGTGTTATTTAATTGGAAACTTTGCATCTTTTCATAAAATATATTGACCAATCATCCTTCTGTGTATGTGTTGTTTTTCTCTGCATCAAAATATTGCCCTCAAGAATGTATTCTCCCCTCTTTGATACCTTGGAAAAGATTGAAAAGGATAGATCATATATATTTGAATTTGGTAACAGTTATTTCTGAAGCTATCTGAAATTTTGTTCATAGGGAGAGTTTTTTTATGCTGCTATTATTTCTGTATTTCTTTTCTTAAAATGCAGGTGATTTCTGTGTTCTTGGCTTGCAAACCTTACTATAACCTCCCACAGTGTATCTGTCCTGAGATATGATATGAGTTTTTAGTATGCATCATGTAGATGAATCCTGTTGTTTTATCCATACTATCATTGGGCTACATTGGCACATGATAGAGTCAAATGGAAATGTTACTGGCACCTGCTCAAGCAAATCGATGAATAACAGGATGTCAAGTAATCAAGTGATCATTGTGACTTTTGTGACCATTTACAGCCAGTAGATTATTGATATAGGGAGCTTAATTTTTATAATTCTATCATGTATTTTTTGATTGTCTTGTTTGTTGTATTTCTTCTTCCCTAAGCTTCTGTTTTCCTTTTCAACTGCATGGTTTTCCCAGTTGATTCTTTAAATTTCTTTTTTCTTTTCTTTTCTTTTTTTCTTTTCTTTTTATTTTCTTTCCTTTTCTTTTCCTTTTTTCTTTGGCTTTTGATTACATACAGTGATGCTAAGGCATTATTCCTGGCTCTGCACTCAGGAATTATTCCTGGTGGTGCTCAGGGGACCATAAGGGATGCTGGGATCAAACCTGGATCAGCCTCGTGCAAGATAAGTGCCCTACCCACTGTCCTATATATCTGGTCCCAGATTATTTCAAGTTCTTAAATTTTTCATCTAAATGTGTCTGTTCTACACTTTTTTTGTGGTTATCATGAAGATTTTTTATCTATCCTTCTCTCTCTGAGATAGCCTTTCTGTGTTGCTATTGATTGGAAATATTAAGACCGAACATAACATGTCATTCTCCTTTTCACTTTAATTTAGTAGGCTGGTGTTTCAGGTAGAATTTTAGATTTAGAATTATATTCTTTCAAATTTTTCAATGTATTTAAATCCTCTGCAGTGTATTCATGTTATTATCAGCTGTCATTTGAAGGTGCATCTTTCATAGTAATGTCTATTCTTTCCTGGTTATCCTTTATTATTTTTTCTTAACTACTTAACAGCTTCTTAAGTATTTGATTGTGGAGAAAGTAGTTGTAGTTATCTCACTGTTAAATTTCATGAAATGGTAAATTAATAACTTTTGTTGACTTGAAAAATTGGTTTCTTTCTTTTTTTCATTTTTCCTTCTTTGTACTACATCCAGCAATCCTCAGGGTTTACCCACTGTACTATTGCCTTGGCCTATTTTACTTCTTTTTTCCTCTCCTGTTTCCTGAAACCTCACTTTGACATATATTGGGAACTTTAAAGACATTTACAACCCCCTGTTTTGTGTGTGTCCCATACTGTCTGTTTTAGATTTTCTATTGGCATGTCTTCCAGCTCATTAATTATATCTTCATTTGTGTCTAATAATCGTTAAATCTGTAAGTTTCTAGTTCTTAGATTATTTTTTTTAATTTTAATTTTTATTTTTATATCTACCTTATTGAACATATGAACATATTAATATCAGTCATTTTTATATATGTCTCTGTTACTTCAGATTTTGGGAGGGAATTTTTTATTTGTAAAAGTCTAAGTCTGGTTTTCAACTATCAATTTCTGCATAGGTGTAGTCTGCAGGGATAGAAAGGTTGAAAACTACTGATCTGTGTAATGATGTTTTCACCAGATAAAATGCTCCTTCTGTTAGTGTCATAGACTGTAAAATATAAGAGGGCTCTTGAGAGATGGTACAGCAGGGAAGGTACTTGCCTTGCATGCAGTTGATGTTAATTTGATCCTGGCACCCAATATAGTCCCCTGAACCTGCCAGAAGTAATCCCTGAGTATAGAGCCAAGAGAAAGTCCTGAACACTTCTGGGTGTGCTTAAAAAATAACACAATAAAAGAAGATAAGAGAGGGTTA
This sequence comes from Cryptotis parvus, assembly GCA_021461705.1. NCBI lineage: Eukaryota > Metazoa > Chordata > Mammalia > Eulipotyphla > Soricidae > Cryptotis > Cryptotis parvus. The sequence continues at coordinate 5,584 of JAJIBD010005038.1, read as the reverse complement.
AAAATCAACTATCTTTGGGGTTAGAATTAATATACAGATGGTAGAGTGCTTGTTCTGCACAGGGTCAATCTGGGTTCAGACCTTGGCATCTCTTATGGTACTCCATCTTAGGAGTAATTCCTGAGTTCAGAGCCAGGGTAGCATTGAGCATTGCTGGGTATGACCCCCCAAAAACAAACAAAAAAGCAGTTAATCATCTTAGTGCATCAATGATTTATTGTGTTATTGTGTGCTATTTGGGCTACATATTTGGTAAGATTCCATCTATGACTAAATCATACTGATTCTTAGAGCAGTGCCACTAAGGGCTTGAAGTGAGAAGTTGATAAATGTTAATTTCTTTAGCCCAGAAAAGCAGAATTAATTACATATATGTATTCAACACAGTAACAAGAGCTCCACCCAGCAGAAGAGCAAATCACAAGTCCTGCCTCGTCAGATTCCCACCCCACAGCAGTCTATTTCAAGTCCAGTTATGCCTGATTCAGAGACTCAGATACACAGGGAAGAGCTGCTATCAGCTTTCCCTGTACCCAGCTGATCATGAGACGCCCAGGAGAGAAGGCGGGTTCTAGCCCTGGTTCGCCGTCCCAGGAGAGCCTCACAAGAAGCCAGAGAAACCCCTACACCATGAGGGCCTCCATTTTCAATACCTGGACTCCACAGCTCCTCAGAGCTCTACCCAGCAGAAAAGCTGATCTTTCCCTGTCTCACACAGCTGCAAAGCCATGCAGTTCAACTTTACTATCCCTGAATATTATTGGTGAAAGTTTAAGCATTACTAAGTGTTTGATATGGTTTAGTTCATACAATTCTTATTACAGTATTATAAGTAAAATATTATATCTCAATAATTTTATAGACAGGGAAAATTGAAGATTAGAACTATTCAAAGACCAACCATTTATTTATGAAATGAATATTTCAATCAGACTGATTAAACGTACTCATTCATAATAAACTTTTATTGGCTTGAAAACTTTATGATTTATTTATAGTTTTCTAACACTATCATATTGATCTAATTTTTCATCCTCCAAAATGGATGAATTTCTAAGCTGCCATGACTAAGTTTAATACTGAACATATAGTATCTCTCTATTATTTTAGAAACTTAAAGTAGTATATTTTGGCACATCATAATTGAACATGTATAATCTTAGCATATGCATAGAAGTTCCTGATACGAATGTGGTTGATGTTTTTAAAATGGACCCAACATTTGGTATTATCTACTTGGTCTCTGTCATGCTGATTTAAGATAGTGTTAGAATATTGTGTTAGTTTTTAGGAATTACGAGTTTGCTTAATTTCTTCACCCCTTTTAGCCAAGTCTTTCCATAATATGACTTTCCCCATGAGGTCCCTGCTACTAAACATTTTAATTGAATATCATTATTAAAATGAGTGCCTATATGATCACTTAAACATCAAACAGATGTGAGGAGAGATTACAAGTTCAATAAGATTTGAGTGGACAGATGCAAGTTTGATCTTGAAACGGCACTATATAAATCCTATAATAAGGAAATCCAAGTTCACACAAGATTAGTAAAAATAATAAATTGAGACTTTAAGCACTTATTCAGTTTTATTTCTGTAAATTATTGATAGTTATTAAACATGAAATGTTGGCTCAGTGAGCGAATATAGGAAGCATAATTTATTTGAATCAAAAATTTTATTTTCAGGGGCCGGAGCAATAGCCCTGCGGGTAGGGGTTTGCCTTACACGCGACCCGCCTGTGCCGGCCTGGGTTCGAGCCCCGGTATCCCATATGGTCCCCCGAGCACTGCCAGGAGTAATTACTGAGTGCAGAGCCAGGAGAAACCCCTGAGAATTGCGGGGTGTGACCCCAAAAAATTATTTTCTAGTTGGATGTTCTTATAATGAACCACTTTCCTATTTTATAAGAAAAATAATCAAAGGTAAATTTCTACGTTTATATCTATTTAAAATATCCATTTCCTTGTTGTTTGTCTTCTTCCAGGTTGCCACAGCTATTCATAGTACATTTTTGAATAGCATGTGTCTTTATAACATTCATTTTATGTTGTAATTAATCATTAATCATATAATTCTATATAACTTACAAGAGTACTTTTTCTAGAAGAGGTATGGTTTGAAAAGTTGATTCTGTGGCTGTTTTCTCAAGACCATGTGCTTCCTTAAACACAATCTCTCTATATCTCTTTGCTTTTTATTATTACTGTTCTGCACTGTCAAGTCTGTATTCTCCCTTAAACAAGTATTTCTCCTTTTTTTCCTCCCTTTGTGTCTTTCTAAGTAAATTTCATTCAACAAAATCTATCTTATTTAACTAAAAAAGAAAAAGTGGTGCTGATATATTCCCAATAATATGATTTTAATTTAAGCAATACAAAGTTTTTTAAATGTATTTCTTCTTAATCATTACCATTTTGGTCAGTTGATTGAAAAACTCATCAAAATGTATTAAATATAAGGATTATTGGAATTCACACTTAATTTGATATGTATCAGTTAGTTTGTTCACTAGACAGAATCCAACAATAAAGAAAATTGGCACAAATACTATTCAATACTTTAAAAATTTGCCCCATTTTAATAAGGTTTAAATAAATATTCTCATATTTTATTTGAGTCAAAATCAAAATATTTCTTAGAGGAGGGGCCGTGATGGATAAATTGGGAGAAATCTATGTTCATATTCTCTTGAAGCAAGGCAAAATTTGCACCAAAATTTGGATTAATCTATACAGAAATAAGGAATAGAACTTTCACAACAAAAACATAAAGAAAGTTCCCAGATAAATTCAAGATTGAAGAACATCCTTGCCAAGAAAGAAACCTCATGTGAGAGCAACTAATCAGTAAGGAAGATATTTCTAAGTTGCAGAAATTTGACATGGAAAACATGAGGATGGAGGGACACATCTAGCATCTGGCACTCCAGTTCTGCAATCTTAAAAACTGTAAGATATAAATTGAGCTATCAAGAGATATTTTCCAAATCCAGACTCCCCTCTCCTCAGAGCTCCACCCAGCAGAAGAGTTGATCACAGCCCACCTCGCGTGGCCACTTTGCAGCCATGCAGTTCATCAATAATTGCTCAAGTTTTGAGGTGACTACCAGAGTATCCCACCTGCACGGCAGAGCCTGGCAAGCTACCCATGTTGTATTTGACATGCCAAATACCAGTAACAATTATAGACCTCATTCGCATGACCTGATGTAATGGTTTGAGGCTCTTTATGTTGCTGGATTGGGATGCTGCCCTTGGGCTATCTCTGCATGTGACAGGATGTATTGAGATGTTACTGTGCCCTTTCAAGCAAATCAATGATATACAGGAAGACAGTGACAGTGATACAGTGATCAAGAGGATGACCTTATTGATCTCTTGCAAGCATACAGTTGATATCATTTGGATCCCAATCATATAGTAGCCAAGTCACTATCATCACCAGTTCGGTAACTACCCATCCAAGCTAATACTTGAACTACCTGGAGGCTGAACATCATTTGCTTATACGTAGCCCTTATAGTCAACTCTTCTCACTTCATAACTGATTACTTGCATGCAACTCAACTACAGTCAGTAAGTACCTTATGGAGAGGTTAGGGAGAATGAGTACAGTGAATAAGGTGCTTGTCTTGCATGCAGCCAACCTGAAGTAAGTCCCTGGTACTGTTTATGATCCCCCAAACCTTAAATGGATTTCATAGCTTGCTGATAGGTCACAGATTTGGGTTTGTAACTAGTACAAAGACAAGTTGGCTCCTTCAAACAAGGATTTACTTTTCTATAAGCAATACATTGAACATGGGACAATGGACAGGTCTAGTTGTTCTTTCTTGGCAGTCACTTTTTGCAATAAGAAAAGGAGTAAGTGTTCCAAAGGAAAACTAACAACTTGCAATAAGAAGAAATCAAAGTACGATAAGATTGTCATTGGTTTGTTGGTTAATTTATTAATTGAACATAATCCTTTGCTTGGCTTTTTATTGCCCATTTTACATAGGTGACTCACACTGGTTCATCGGCTACATTGTCTAATCATCCACAGGAGGCTAATTTAAATAGCTGTGCTCTTGGTGATTAAGCCATCATTTGATGATGGAATAGAGGTTGTTAGTTTTAAATCCCACTCCAAAGAATTTTTCCCAAAATATTCAAATACAGAAAGTGACTCAAGTTAGTGATTAAGAGACTTGATCTACTAGATAAAGAGTAATGTTCTTCTACAATATACAATTACTAAAAACAATCAGCATATGTTAGCTAAATTGTGCATCTTGTGAGAAGGAACTTAGTGAACTGAATGTATACTCATGAACTGAATGTTGTCTACTAGAACAACAGATGTTAACAGGGCTACTTTTTGTATCCTGTGTATTTCCAAAAATAAATTGTCAGTAACTTAAAATGTGCTTACTCTTGGAACATGATTCCATGACTAAAAGCTAACTTTTTATTTCAAGTGATCTACTTCTAGTCAAGAACACTCAGTGTATATATTAATCAGCAAAGTATAGTTGCTGATCTACTTTCATTTCTGAATTTAATATAGAAATTTCTTTCTTTAATGGAAATATATTTTCAAATGTCAGCCACCTCTTTGTAATCAGTGACAGTGCTATACTGAATTGAAGCTTTATAAACTTGGAGAGTTTTACTGGTAACCACTTCTTAATTTAATTTTCAAAGTGTCTAGTAACCCTTGAATGCTCATTGGGAGCAAGCATATGTTCAGCAGTTATTTCCAATTTGTGGATGAAATTATCAATGACATTTCAGTAAATTTTTTCTTCAAAGAAGGGAAAGCTATGCTCATTACTAACTGCATTTCATACACAGTCTTATCTCTAAGATTGATGTGGCTTAGTGATTGTGTATTTTTTGAGGACATGGTTAAGAAAACTACAAGCACTTTACAGTTTATGAGCATTTTTCTAATCTTCCTTTCTTCACACAGGCCTTCCGAGAACTATAGCTGAAGGTACATTATACTACAAAAATTTGTCCCATTTCCTAAATGGGAAACAAACTTTTCCCCCAATGTCTGTAATTCTTTCACTAAATTGACTTGATAACTTGACATCCCATTATTCATCGATTTACTCCAGGGCTGTAACATTTCCATTTGAACCTATCACATGCCAGTGTAGCCCAATGGTATCTGGTTGATTCGGGAATATGAAGAGCCACAAATCGCTCCTTCAGAGTCTTGACAAGGAAGTCTGACCATCTTGTAGGTGGGCGACCACGTGATCTTTGACATCCCGTGGGATCCAGTCCGTAACAGCTCTAGTCCAGTGGTTGTCTCCAAATCTCATTACATGTCCAGCCCATCTGATTTTGCAATGCCTTGGCAAAAGAGACAGCATCCCTGGTTCTGGAATAGCGATGGAGGTGAGAACTTCGGGATTCCTTCTCTCACTTGAGTGAGGCGTGATGTTCCAAGCATAGCTCTTTCGATTCCTCCCTGGGAGACCTGAATAGCATTCTCATCCTGTTTTCTTAGGCCCAGGTCTCCGAGGCATATGTTAATGCAGGAAGAACGGTGGAGTCAAAGAGATGTGCCCAAAGCCAAGGTTCTT